>JAUMHH010057773.1:0-14022 GCA_032359455.1 Chlamys rubida
GTGGCCATTGATTACTGTTATTTAGAGGTATAGTGTACTGTGGCCACTGATTACTGTTATTTAGAGGTATAGTGTACTGTGGCCATTGATTACTGTTATTTAGAGGTATAGTGTACTGTGGCCATTGATTACTGTTATTTAGAGGTATAGTGTACTATGGCCATTGACTACTGTTATTTAGAGGTATAGTGTACTGTGGCCATTGACTACTGTTATTTAGAGGTATAGTGTACTATGGCCATTGATTACTGTTATATAGAGGTATAATGTACTGTGGTCATTGATTACACCCAGTTTGTAGTAGTGAAAGAACATGACGAAATGACGAAAGAAGAATTATTGAAATATACGCTCGTAAATCTACATATATCAAAAAAGAGTTATTTGATGTATGAGATCGACCAGCTATAAACGGGCTGTTAAATCGCCGCGTAGGGTGGGAACACGTGTAGGCACGTGATAATTTGACTTGTTGATTAATAGATCCCCATGATAAGTCGTTCAGTGTGAAATATGCTTTTGATTGGTGTAATTTTCCGGTGTTATAATTGTATCTACAGATCGGTCCCCAGATAAGGCACGTGCATGTCAAACCGCGTCCGCTCCAAATAATCGATCGCGCAAGTCAGGAAGTGACACGAACATTCCATGACACGGTGTGACGGTTACATAACTCAGGATCTGGGAACGCACGTGTATCGCCGTGCCAGCATTCCTACACACGACATGTACGTCCTATATATTATATACTCCGGAATGCGTCCACAAGTTTCGATCGCATTTCATGAGTACATCTCTATAACCTCTGTAATCACAATGTTTACCATTACCGTATCGCAAACATTAGGATATACGTACATTACCGAAACAAATGCTTATCACTTTAGTATCCCTTCTTTAGTAGATATACGGAAGTTATTTTACATGCTGAGCATTATACAGTTAAGCAAAATAAGTCTGTTGATACACATCCATTGATTGCTGTTACATCACTGTATTTTTACTGATTAGCCCTATAAACACCACATATCTACTTTCCTTAATTATTGCGGTATTGGCTCAATTAATACAAATGATGGCATTTTAAGTCGTCAACGCCAGAGTATTGATCGCGCATGTCAGGAAGTCGAGAGTAGTGCATGACACGGCGGGACTGTTACGTAATCCGGAACAGGTGAGCTAATCAGAGGTAAACGTGAATGAATTCCGACACACCCGACAATGGTGGCGATGGCTGAGGTGCTACCCCCCGGAGAGGGGATGAGCCGTTGATGAACCCACTGCTGGGAAAGTCATCGATAATGGTTATAATGACCCCCAAATTACTGTCATGTATGTTGTGATGTGGCTATGATTAATCGGCTCTCCTTTCAGGCCGATTCCCATGCCTGCTAATTATTTCTCCCTGTACCCACAATAATCAGCCTTATCAACCAATACTTACATATTTCTCTAGCAGCCATACAAACAATCTACATCGTTTCTGTTTGTTATCACTCAAAATTGTTGAACTTTCTCCAAAAGAGTTGAAAGCTAACAGGTTTGTGAGATTTTGAGACTGTAACAGTCGACGTTTCGCCTCCAACAATAAACTCCGTGTGTAATAGCTTTACAAGTCCCGGCAAAGTCGAGTAATCAAACGGGAGGCAATCTAAACACGATCTTCTGTCGTGTTTCATCCAAATACGCAACATTCCAGTACGTCCACAACAGAACATCTACACTAGTATACATGCACTCTGCAGTAGTAATTGTACTCGGACCAGAGCTGAAACGGCTTACGATGATCCAGCAGAATTACGCAAACTGACCTTAATTTGGGCAAGTTCCACACCATTTCCCCTCCCTTGCTTTCTAAAATATTTTCTACAAAAATGTATTACAGCGCTTAGAGCTGTTCAGATCGGTACATGTATATGATGGACCGGTGTTATCACACTTTAGTTTTGATATTTAACCACGACGTTGAGAAAGAAGTTCGTTCTGCTATGATTCTTTTGTTACCAAAGTGAGCGATACAGGCCCTCTTGGCCACACCTAAGCGGACCATGACCGATATATAATTGATATTTCTGACAGATTTGTAATCAACACTTATTTTGTTCAGGTTCTATACCATGATTTCAAGTGCATTGAATATTTCACGACGGAAATAGGAATCCCACCTGATATCACGTCTGGGGATTTACTTGCACTAGATCACTGTATACGTAATGCACCCCAGTCAACAACCCCACACCCTACCTTTAATACAACATGTAACAGGTGTGCACACACACAAACAACATACACGCCAAATGATATACAATGACGTCATCATATCAATAGAGATGAATGGATGCACAGAAGGATGATTTGCAAGTTTTTGTTTTTTATTTTTGAAACAAATTTCGTTTTTATTTTATTTTATTTCGACTCTGAGAAGATTTTTGCTATTGCCTTGTGAGAGGAATGTTTTGTTAATGGTGTGTTTTGACGAATGACTATATTGTTAATTATCTGTCTTTCACAGAAGGTTGTTTTATTAACTGTTTTTTTGACAGGAGTGTGTTCGGTAAACTATCTGTTTGACAGGAGGGTGTTTGGTAAACTATCTGTTTTGACAGGAGGGTGTTTGGTAAACTATCTGTTTGACAGAAGGGTGTTCGGTAAACTTTCTGTTTTGACAGGAGGGTGTTTGGTATACTATCTGTTTTGACAGGAGGGTGTTTGGTAAACTATCTGTTTGACAGAAGGGTGTTTGGTAATCTATCTGTTTTGACAGAAGGGTGTTCGGTAAACTATCTGTTTTGACAGGAAGGTGTTCGGTAAATTATCTGTTTTGACAGGAAGGTGTTCGGTAAACTATCTGTTTGACAGGAGGGTGTTCGGTAAATTATCTGTTTGACAGAAGGGTGTTCGGTAAACTATCTGTTTTGACAGGAAGGTGTTCGGTAAACTATCTGTTTTGACAGAAGGGTGTTCGGTAAACTTTCTGTTTTGACAGGAGGGTGTTTGGTAAACTATCTGTTTTTACAGAAGGGTGTTTGGTAAACTATCTGTTTTGACAGTAGAATGTTTGGTAAACTATCTGTTTTGACAGAAGGGTGTTTGGTAATCTATCTGTTTTGACACAGGAGAATGTTCGGTAAACTATCTGTTTTGACAGGAGGGTGTTTGGTAATCTATCTGTTTTGACAGGAGACTGTTTGGTAAACTATCTGTTTTTACAGTAGGATGTTTGGTAAACTATCTGTTTTTACAGTAGGATGTTTGGTAAACTATCTGTTTTGATAGTAGGGTGTTTGGTAAATTATCTGTTTTGACAGGAGGGTGTTTGGTAAATTATCTGTTTTGACAGGAGGGTGTTCGGTAAACTATCTGTTTTGATAGGATGTTTTGTGATTTTTCTCAGAAACTCAAACAAATACAACAAACTGCAAAGGTAATTCATCAAACAAAATAGACAATTGCTGCTGAGAGTAACAAACCGATGTTTTACAAACAAGCTATAATGGTTCAAATGACCAATTTTGAATTATGTGTGTATGTTTGAACGAGTAACAGGGAATTGCGGTATTTTAGTTATCAACCGAGATCTATCGGAAACAGTTGAAAAAAAGAACACGAAATGGGTTGTTACAAATGATACCCGATAGTGTTCTGAATCCAATGTAAATGATGTACGCGTGTTGGTATGGTTTCACCTGTCTGTCAGTAACAGTACCCCGGGAAACAGATCACGCTATCAGGTGTGAGGATGACTTTCTGCACGGCATTCTCTAGTCACAGACAGATTCTAGTCTGATATGGCAACACATCAAACAAATATATTCTAAATTAAAAACATATCTTAACACTATAGGAAAAACATCTTCCATCTCCCTTTAAACAGACATTCTCATAGAGTATTACCTCAGATTTTCTCAGTTTTGTTGAAAAGTCCAATAGAGAAAAAGCAACAAATGGTTCAAACGTTAATTGTGGTTCTTACTAATTGAGTTTGGAGTGTTATAGAATAAATCAAAAAAAATAATCAATTCCGAAATAATTTGGATTTTTGAAATAATGATTATAATATTATATAAAAAGGCACAATCATTGACGGAGTTCATGCATTCATTCTAAAATCTTCGGAACAAATTGAAAAAAATAGGACTCTTTGTCTTTAAAACCTACAAGTATTGTCTGTTTGTATTTGAATAGGTTATGAATTGAGTTTTTGTTTTTTGTTTTAATACATTTTTATATCAAGTCTGAATGAAGGAAATAAACCTTATTTTGGTTTCAGTGGAAGATTTGTTAATGCCAAATATTTGCTCAGAAGACAGTGTTCACGTGGTGTTTGTCTGCATATATGCGACCTGTATAGCAGGACTATAGTTTACATATAAATCATTAGCAAGGCGTGCTCTCAACCATGGAGGGCGACAGCTGGAGTGCAGCCAACTGGAAACTGCAAGGAGTCAACGAATTTTGTTAGTTCATGTATTCGACGCTCGAAATATAATCGAATTTGAAAAATAATAAAGGAACAGCAAATTATCTTTGCACTACAAACGATGTCACAGCAAAGAAGACATATTCTTAAAATCTCGCTTCGTTAGAACGATCACATGGCTCTTGCTTAGTGGACGGAACATACTCCTGATGGTGAAGAGGTGGTATATTGTCCATCTAATATAACTCTATATAGCTGTTGTGTCCTGTACATGGAGACACATAACAAGTCACTCGTTGCAACATTCGGGATATTATATTTTCTCTCTGCTTCCTAATAACATTTGAGTTGTATAGCCCCTTGCTTGGCAATACATAACTTTTAGCCTTAGTGTTGAACGTTGGCCCAAGTGAGGAAGACAATGGGTTCTGTCACGAGGCCAGAACATGCCGAAGTCCTTAAAATGGTAGTTCTTAGGGTAACGGCAACAGCAACTGCTTTACCCGTTGTCCGTAAAATGTGACTGGCATAATGCTATGCTGGGTGCCTTCGGCATGGTATTTCAGCGAGGTAGCACTCTAAATTTGGCTTTTAGGTTCGCGCTATGGCAAGGAGGCAAATACATCAATATAGCGCCTCCAGCACACATAAACACTTACACACATACATACACCATCACACACACACACACACCCGTACATACACACATACACACACACATACACACCGCCACCCATACGTACATACACACATACACACATACATTACACCAATGGTGGCACGTCCTGAAATGGTTCGACTAAAACAAAACCACAACTGCTTACAGTTAATAAAAACGTAAAAGATTCAACCCATAGTCTTGACCCACTTTACCAAAGTGAACGTTACCATGGGATGACTACTATCTTTTGTGCCTTGCTGTCCTGGTAAGTAACAGACTACGCTGTAAACTGTCCCCGGGGACGCACTAAACCGTGCTTATTTTGACCTGACTAACACATGATACTTCCCAGGGAATAGGATTAGACTCAGCGCCGAAATAACAAACTTCACAGGTAAACGCGACTCCCCCTTCACAGGGTAACGCGACTTCAATTCCACAGGTAAACGCGACTTCCCATTCACAGGGTAACGCGACTTTAATTTCGCAGGTATACGCGACTCCCTTCGCATTGTAACGCGACCTCAAGTCCGAAGGTAAATGTGACTCCTCCTTGACATGGTAACGCGACTTCAATTCCGCAGGTAAACGCGACTTCCCCTTCACAGGGTAACGCGACTTCAATTCCACAGGTAAACGCGACTCCCTTCACATGGTAACGCGACCTCAAGTCCGCAGGTAAATGCGACTCCTCCTTCACATGGTAACGCGACTTCAATTCCGCAGGTAAACGCGACTCCTTCTTCACATGGTAACACGACTTCAATTCCGCAGGTGAACGCGACTCCCCCTTTACATGGTAACGTGACCTCAACTCCACATGTAAACGCGACTCCCCCTTCACAGGGTAACGCGACTTCAATTTCGCAGGTAAACGCGACTCCCCATTCACAGGTTAACGCGACCTCAACCCCGCAGAGTAGCAACATTTCCCAATCAAATGGTAACGGGACATTATCCTCACATGGAACGCGACTTAAACTTAACAGCCTTACGCGAATTTACCTCCAAAGGGTAACGCGACTTCACCTTCGTAGAGTAATACTTCATAACGCGACATCCACTTCACGCATTTCTTATTATGACGTTTATTTTAATCAGGTTCCTGGAAGTAAAATCAAACTCATGTTGAAGAGGACATACAAGTTCTGGCCCTTTCTGACAGTTGACGTGTTGGGGCACCGTATTATCATATTATACTTGACGTCTTTTAATTGGCTCCTTGTGTTTCTGAATGTCATTATTCTACTATTTACTTTTGCATCTGTTTACAATCCTGTATTACAGTTCTAATCCAGTAGCCTCAATTGTTTTATTGTTTTCATTTGTGAGAGTTTTAAGTACCTGGTTTAAGAGAGGGTATGTAACACAAGGTCTACCAAACGATTTGAACTTGAACCAAACAAAACCCTTGATAAGGGTGTCTGTAGTTTATAGTAGTTCGTTTGAAGTCCGTTGACACTTGTTGGTCCGTCTGCTACCTCGCCACGCGTGTGTTATATAACTATATATACTCTGTGTTATAAACACCGCCACTGTTTACGTTATTAAAGACATCATTTACTAATAATTATAGAGACGCCATTGTTACAGCTCCTCTGATGAGAGTTATGAGCATTAGAGGTACCAATTCAAAGTCATGTATGAGTAATTCTTGTTTTTTACCCAAGTTCTACCAACGTACAAATGAAATAATCTTTTTCATCTATAATAACGCACCGAATGAACCCGGCTAGTTTTGGAGGTGTCGAGGATATGTGTTGTAAACATGTAGTTTAGGAGCGATTTATGTTTACTGAATACTGGGTCGTTTAGGGAAAATATACATATTAAACAGCAGCTTGATACTGGCGAGGCTCTACCACAGGGAGATACAAAGGACATACTTTGTATCTACTTATAACTTTGGCTCTCCCGCTTTCTTTCCGTTTTTTTCTCATTCAGATATTTTATATTGGTAGCCATCTTATGATGTGTACAAACGTTTGATTGGATTTTAAAATCCTTTTGCTGATACATAGCAGTTATGTTTAAACTTAGGGATAGAGTGGAGGACAGGGGATGTGATAGTTTGACAACCGGAAGTAGGAAAGGTGAAAATACACACTGCTGGGATGGAATGTAGCTTTTGGTCTGGGTACAGGGTGTCATTTGTAGCGAACCCCTGTGGTTTGGGGGTATAATGTAGGACAGTAAAGGAGAATGTATGGTAGCCGGAAGTATAGTAAAAGTGAAGATATACACTGATGGGATGGGGTGTGGCTTTGGGTCGGACAATATAGGACGTAGTATGGTAACGGTAGTAGTATAGGACGTAGTATGGTAACGGTAGTAGTATAGGACGGAGTATGGTAACGGTAGTAGTATAGGACGGAGTATGGTAACGGTAGTAGTATAGCGATGCACAATCTGCAGCTGTACCAAACTGTAAGCTATCGTAAGAGACAACTAATTCTATATGATGTGAGCCCCAATCCTATATGATGTGGGGCCACTGCAGAATCGTGGGTTTACTTCTGTGTCATCTGCTTGGCAGGATTGAAGAAACCAAAAGTGATTTGCTGTCCCATTATAATAATTGGGATATATTTTTTTTCTTTTTATTATTGCACTCTTCTGTCTTTGCCGTGGTGTCTCCCTAGGCAACGTCTTCCTATGAACTTGGCTGTTGCCAGGACGTTAAACAAACAAACAAACTAACTAACTAACAAATATACTGTTGATGAGCTAACTAATTTTGAATGTTTTATAGAACATTGTTGTAAGGATATGGTAACCGGAAGTACATAAAGTAAAATACACTAACGGGAATCGTAGGGAAGGATAGTTGATGTGATATTATTGTAACCGGAAGTTGAGACAGTGAAAAAATACACTAATTTCGAAACATTGTTGGACAACTCATGTGATAGTATTGTAACCGGAAGTAGGGATAGCAAAATACAATGGCAAAGTACAATGCAGGCTCGGATGCTGCAATCATCGGGAGGTGGTAGAGAAGTATAATAAACATGCGACTGTTATAGTGGTGCTTTACTTATGATAGGACTGTTTGATGACGAGATGGAGAAGTCCATTTGACTTTTCTGTTAGTGGAGGGCCCCTCCACACCCTCGCGGTAGTGACACCTCTCGCCCGTCAGTGCGTACGACTGTTTTGTGTAGTGATGGGTGGTGTTTGTTATTGTGACTGTCACCAGCACTTGGTTCGGTTTTGTTATTATGTTACCGTATTGTTCGTCACTGTATCAACGTCTGCATCGGGGTCACTGGCAAGCTTCAGTGCATACAATACTTCCGGTACACATACAGCATCGGGTCACTTGCAGGCTTCAGAGCATGCAATGTACAAATACAGAAAAAAATACGAAAGCAACTCCTAAATTTATTGACATATTAAATATAAATTTTCTGTCTTGAAATTTGTATTTACATATCTCCTGTTTCACGAAGTTATTCATTAACAGAAATTTCCTGTCCTATTAAAACAGTAATATACAATGTCAATAATTACGGATTGTGAAGGGTTTGTTTGATTAGATATCAATCTTACATGTCTCGGGGTGTTATGTAGAAACAATTTTCTAAAAACCACTCGCTGACACTTCTAAGAATATATCCGACAAAAACATAAACATTTTAACGACATAGAGATAATAAGTAAATTTTCGAAAAATGGCGTGTATGAATAGGTTTACGAGCATTATCAAATGAGTATCGGCCCGGAAGAATTAGCCGAGACGTGGCGAGATATCACATGTCGATCGGCGCGGAGTCATGACACACAGAGAATTGGCTGCAAATTGATAACAGATTCTTCTGCTATCTCCATCATAATATATCTGTGGGAAAACGGCGAGCCCCGTAATCTTTACGCGTTATTCCACCATGACAATAATTTTTGGAGTATTTCACAGCCGTGAATTGATGGAGGGCATCGTCGCAGGGCAGCTTTAATTACTATCAGTGCCGGGTGATGCTCCAAATTCTGAGTAAATTTAGCATGAAGTAGAAATAGCAGATGTAATGGACAAGTCGCGATGAGGACTGGTGGAATGAAATATGTATTTTGTTAAGAACAGGTGCGCACACACTTATCAGTAGCTCTCACGATACACACTGTCTGGTACAGGGCCGGCTAGTACGATATCATACCGCTGTACACACTGTCTGGTACAGGACCGGCTAGTACGACATCATACCGCTGTACACACTGTCTGGTACAGGGCCGGCTAGTTTCCATGGCTAGAATGACAACAGAACATAACAATATTAATGTAACAGTATATATTTAAAGCTTTATTTAACAGAAAGTAACAGTTTCAGTTCTAGAGAGACTGAAAAATAATATCTTCTTATACATATATTCCAGCAACAATGATTTATGCGGGCATACAGTGCCACGTGTACCACGCCCCCTGGTGGTGGGCATACACTGCCAACTATACCACGCCCCCCTGGTAGTGCTACCAGGTCAAGTATTGTTATCACAGTAACGATGAGACTTCAGATATAACAAATAAAAAGTCATGTAACAGATAACATTACACTTGAATATTTTGTTATGTGATATATATATATATATATATATATAGCAAGTGCGGGAAATGTAGTTTTATGTTTAGCAGCATTCGGGATCATATAAACAGGTGACAATACCGGCAATGTCAGTAAAGTTATACCACTGGTTGGTATTGTCGTTCTAAATTTGAGGTGAAATGAAAGTGGCGATGAACGTGCCTAATAGGGGTTAAACCTTTAAGGCCCCGATACCCTATTCGGGACATAAAGATCACTCGATGTTTACTTAAAATCATTATCTGGTCAGAACAATGAAACGTTGTCAGATGTAATGTACATTAAAAGGCTGAAAATATCAACACCTCATTATAATTATCTGTGAAGTCTGCACACAGTTGCCATAAATGACCCTACGACCTTATTACACGGTGTACATTAGTCCTAGTCACCTCAAGTTCAAAGATGATTCGGGCATTATAATAGATCACGTGACTGACGTCCATGTTACTAGACACAGAGGTCAGCTTTCTAATTCATTGGTGTGTCATAACAAAGATTCTGTATCGGTAAAGTCAACAGTTATATTCGATGTCCCTCTTTTCACTTCCTTTAGAAGTGGTGAGGCCAATGAACAGTCCTAATAGTTTTCGCTACGGCTACTTTACCGCGCATGCGTGTCTGGGGCTGGAACTTTGTCCTACTGATTAGTGGGACACGGATGGTGACGGTTTCTTAAACAGTGAGATTGAGACAAATCGCTGTGATTTGTCACACAGTCACCCCCTCAGCCCGCTAAACAGGAGGAGCAGATTTATAGTCCCGGGGACACCTCGAGCGTGTCCGCCGATAACACTCACAGCCATGTATAAACAGGCGCATCTAAATTAATATCATTTTGGTGAAGCATCGACGCCCCGTCGTCTTTGAATCTATGGGTATTCCTCGTGAAATATATGACGACAGAGAGTTTGGGAACAATTACCATTTTCCTTGTTGTTTTTTGTATTATTATCGAGATTCAGGTGTTTGTTATTTGCCAGTATTCGTTAGGGTCGTTTATTATTACATTTTCGTAAACTTTCGCGGAATGCGCGAACGCCGGAAAAAAAGTTAGTCAATATTAAATTTTGATTGTTGTAGATTTAAAAGAGTTGAATTGTGTCAAACTTTCCGGTTTCCGGACACAAACGACCTTTTCATTTGACTGATCCCATATCAAATTTTAAAGTTCCAAGTACAGTCTATTCATATTTTCATACGTCTTTGGTTCATGAAACAGCAAGTCTGGGAATATGTTTTCGACACCATTGTCATCAATTATTGAAAGTCAGCCTATTTCCGTGCGTTATAATAGAGTGACCCGGACCGTGTCTATCCGGTCGGTCTCGTCGATGATATCTCGTCCCAGTTAGACACGTGATCAAAAATAACATATTGGCCACACAACGTGAAATCGCATGTTAAAATGCAACATTCAAAGGTTATCTCCACCTCATATCAAAAGTTAATTTCATTTTGCCAACTGGCTAAGTGGTAGAGTGCATCGTGGCTATCACGCAGTCATCGGCCTCAACTCGAGTTTATTGGATATCGTTATAGTTAGACTTGTGATAACTCATCTGTCTATCCGCCAAATAACCATCAATTAGGTTGTACCTGAACAGGATGACAAAAGCACGCGCTTCTTGTTCGAGGCTGTGGGATAAGCTATTTTTAGATATCATTCGACCTTGAGGCAGAACCTGCGAGATTTTGAGAGCGCGGTTTTCATTGGTTACAAATCGAAATTCGAATGGGTATCAATTGTGTTAGACTGGCCCCCGTCTCTAGAATATTGAATAATTTTAAGAAATCCTCTTAATAATTTTGATCTCTCGGATGTCTTATTAAAAATCTATGAGTTGGTAGCCAGTCTAAAACTGAGGCTGTATGGCATGCTGTTTAACTTTTTTTAATTCTCTTGTTGGTGAAAGCACTGATTGTATAGCTGATATGGACACATCCACATATTGACAGACAGACATGTACGATTGTCGTCCGCTAATACTGTACTGTCAGACAGACATGTAAGCTTGTCGTCCGCTTATACTGTACTGTAAGACAGACTTGTAAGCCTGTCGTCCGCTTATACTGTACTGTAAGACAGATATGTAAGCCTGTCGTCCGCTTATACTGTATACTGTCAGACAGATTTGTAAGCCTGTCGTCCGCTTATACTGTACTGTCAGACAGATATGTAAGCCTGTCGTCCGCTTATACTGTACTGTAAGACAGACTTGTAAGCTTGTCGTCCGCTTATACTATACTATACTATCAAAAATCGTTTTAAGATTATGCGATTTGTCATGAACTATTCCCGGTACACTAGTTAACAGACGTGAAGGATAATAAAGCCACGTATATAAGCTAATAGTCTGGTTTATGTTTTGTACGTAGTATTGGTAGCCGTGGTAAGGTTACTGATACAGACTTTGCGGTTATGGCGTCCAATTGGAGAACAATCATCTGGACACTATCCCGAAGAATTTTGGCAGATTCCTGAGTAGAGAATGTCGGCATAACATTCTGACATTACTGACAACGTATGGAAGTGTATTGCCCTATACCAACCCGTCTAAATATCGCACTAATCTCGTCAGTGTAGATTTATAGAGGGAGGGGTGGGGAACGCGGGGGGCGTGGGGACCGTGCTAGTCTGACACGGTGTTTGTATATTAAATAAGGTTGTTAGGATGACACCAAAATGATAAATTATCACCAGACTTTTCGTTCCTAATCAGGAACTAATGATCAGTTTGAGTTGAAATTGTTTTCGTGTGGTTCCGAATTCTTACATACTCGTTTAATGATCCTTGTTCCGGAACTGCAACTCCTTTCCTGTGACACTAATGTTCGTAGCCACCATTAGACTTACAGACAGAAATGTTTATCTTGAAAGGGTTTTTTTCCTGAAGGAGCATGTATTTTGCTATTAGCAGACATCAAACGGACAGAGCTGTGTATGTTGTTCTGAAAAAGACCTTAACCACTCTTGGAGCTGCAAATGCTACGTGGTCGTTTACGGTAATTGCAAGATGTGTGTATAAAGAGACTAATTAATTAGCGAGCGTTCCTTAAGGTATGTTAACAACCTGTAAAACTGTACAGTAGCGATAACAGTGCCGGTCCGAGATAACGGGGTCGGAGGTCAACCTCATACGCCCGTCAATACTGAGTAATGACGCGATAGAGAGGCCATTCATTATCCCATAAACTCATTAGAATCTCATCAATCTTTCTAATTTGTCACAAAAATAAATCCGAAAGAGTTTAACATGATAAATGAAAGTCAAGTTTCTTTAGTGAGAGCATCGCTAACGACTGATCTTTGGACCGTTTTCAGATGGTACGGGTGAAATGTGATTCTGATGTGCCATCTTGGATTCTGGTATACTCCGTCTCGTGACTTACAGATGTTCATCAGTCTCACGGCGCGTGCCATTTGACCATCTACGTCTTATCTTTCGTCATATTTCTTTTGTTTCTCCAGACAACACTTTACCGGGTGATGTTTATCACGAGTTAAATAGAACCACTTAATTTCAAATCTGTAACAGAGATACGGCGAGTTTTGTGACACTTGACCAGGTATTTCGTCCTCACTGAGGTCACCAAATCACATTCGGAAACGAACGAAATAAAAATGTTTAGAGGGACACCTTCCGAAAGAAAATAACGGAGAGAAGAAAAGAGATGACAATGTTTGTGATTGGGTGTCCCTGTAAGGACAGAAAAAAACCCCGACACGGCAGTCAATCCCACATAAGTCGCCTCATGTCATCATGCACTGTTCCTGAATCTAGGAAACCAGCCAAGTAAAGAACAGCGAATATCAAATGTGTGCCACATTCCGCTAAATAGCATATACATCTATCACACGATACATTTCAAAATTACATGACAGGTATGCCGCCAGAGTGCATTTTAAATTGTGTTAAAATGGAAAACAGCTGTGAGCACAAAATGGAAACCAAATGCTATTTTGTACAATAAAAGGAAAAATAAACAGAAAAAATATGGCTGTTCGATGTCATCTGCAAAACAAGGAGTTTTACATGTTTATCTTACTTTCACCCGGTCTAAATCTCTAGAGCTCGAACCTGTTAACTCGGTCTACAGTTTTACCTGTGAAATCTGTCTACAGTTCTACCTGTAAACTCTGTCTACATATCTACCTGTAAACTCTGTCTACAGTTCTACCTGTAAACTCTGTCTACAGTTCTACCTGTAAACGATGTCTACAGTTCTACCTGTTAACTCTGTCTACAGTTCTACCTGTAAACTCTGTCTACAGTTCTACCTGTTAACTCTGTCTACAGTTCTACCTGTTAACTCTGTCTACAGTTCTACCTGTTAACTCTGTCTACAGTTCTACCTGTTAA
>JAUMHH010057884.1:0-23268 GCA_032359455.1 Chlamys rubida
TTACTGTGACACTTCAACTATCGAAAATGGACAAAATTGGTCAAACCTGAGGGGGGGGGGTTCGTAACTATACTTTGTTTTTAAATTCAGAATGTACAATTTTGATCTAATACGTTTTTTAGATTGTAAAGAGATTTTGCAAGAAAGTAAATTTGGTTTTTCATCTATATCTGATATAATTTGTTGTACAAATTATTTTTTCCACCATTTACCAAGAAAAATTGGAGTACAAAAATTTGAATTTCACGGCAATATTGAATATGAATAAATGCAGTTTGTATTTTTTGTGTTTCTGGAAAGAGTTATTTTTTCATATCTGTAATCTACAATGGTTGACCAATTTGTTGGTGTATACAAGTAAATGGTTTGCAAAAAGTGAATAAAATCATAACTGTCTGCATATAGAAGTTTTTGTCATTTTATTGGACTTGGAACAGAAAGCGGGCCCAGTGGAGTGTACTTATAAAATGCACCAAAACTGGAAAAATATGCGGTAAAATTTGGGAAATACTTCACACGCGTGCGTGGAAAATGAAAAAATATTTTTTTCATTTAAAAAAAAAATGTGTATCATACATGGAATACCTTAAATATCCTCTATATCTCTGTTGACCGCTGATTTATTAAATATGCTATTATTTACAATGCAAGATTTGCTTTTTCTCTTTTGTACATGTTGTGTTAGATGTCATGTATTTAACTGTAATGAGCAGCATTACCCGTTTTCTGTTTATGTTACATTTGATGTCATTGTTTGATATGCTATGAAGTTAAAACAAAACTGTATGAATGAATGAAAAAACACATATTAAAAATAATGCCAAGATTTAATCATTTACAAAAACTATATCACAACTTGCATCTGCGTTCCGTTCTAATAGCTAAAACGGCAAAGCTCGTTGTCCTAAACTATTGCATGTCCTTTGAGAAAAACTTTGTTAGGAAACCTACGGTTAACTAGTTCAAAAGTGATACAGTTTTTTTCTTATATTAACTCCTACACGGAACAACTTATTTACAAGTATACACATAAAACATATCGAAATATGACGAATCTTGATTGACATGAAAATATTGGAACATCACAGACTATGATTGGAAAGGATGGAACATTTTGTTCCTGTCGAAATTAATCAAATTTCAAAAAGTATGGAATATAGTCTTAGGAAGAGGCTTCCTCGGATGCTTGTTCCGGTGCCGCCGAAGATTCGGCGTCTTGTTTGGGCGTTTCTGCTTTGGATTCCTCTGGTTTCTGTTCTTGTTCAGTTTGCGTTTCCGATGTTGGTTCTGGTGCAGCCTCGGCTGGTTTTTCAGCTGGTTCAGGTACAGACTCGGCTGCTTGTTCCGCTGGTGCAGTGGCTGACTCTGATTGCTGTTCGGCAGCTGGTTCAGAGGTTGATTCTGCCTGTGGTTCGGCAGCTGGTTCAGGAGCAGATTCTGCCGGCTTTTCAGCTTGAGTTTCTGCTACTGTTTCACTGGCTGGCTCAGATTGTGTTTCGGCAGCTGGTTCAAAAGCAGCCTCGGCTGTTTGTTCAGCTGATTTTTCTTCTGTTTGTTCAGTGGCTAACTCCGGCTGTGGTTCAGCAGCTGGTTCAGGGACAGACTCTGCTGTTTGTTCAGAAGGAGTTTCCGCTGCTTGTTCACTTGCTGCCGTGGGCTGGGATTCGGCTGGAGCCTCAACCGGTGCCTCAGGCTCAGTTTCAGCGTTTGCTTCCTCAGCTGGTTCAGGTTGTGTTTCTGATGCGGGTTCAGTAGGAGTTTCAGTAGTTTGTTGTTTTGGTGTTTCTTCCAATGATTCAGATGGGGTTTCTGCTTGTTCTGACTCTGCTTTATCAGAAACAGGCGTCTCTTCCGCTTGAGCTTCGGCCACTGGTTCCTCTGTAGAGGTAGCATCAGGAGATGGTTGTGATTCAGAAGGTATTTCTTCCGATGTCTGTTCTTGTGTTGACGCTTCTGCAGGTTGTTCTTTTTCTTCAACCTTAGCTACTTCTACCTCCGTGGGTGCTGCCTCAGTTGCTTGAGTAGCATTTTCCTCGCTTTGAGCTTTTTCTTCTTCGGAACCCGCTGGTGTCTCAGTGGATGCAGCATCTTCACCTTTTGCAAGAAATGGCAAGTTCTTTTGTGTTTGCTCGCTCTCTGTCTGTGGAGACGGTTCTGCCTCTGCCTGTGATTCTGCTTTAGGCTCAGCTGCCGGCCCAGTATCCTCTGCAGGAGGCTCAGATGATGTTGGTTCATCTGATGTAGTTTTTGCTTGCACAGGTTCTGAAGGTTGTGGCTCTTCTTTGGCAACATCTGCAGGTGCAGGCTCTTCCTTGGCAGTTTCTGCAGACTCTTCTTTCTCGGGTTCTGCAGGCGCGGGCTCTTCTGTGGCAGGTTCTGCAGGCGCAGGCTCTTCTGTGGCAGGTTCTGCAGGCGCAGGCTCTTCTACCGCAGGTTCTGTAGATGCAGGCTCTGCAGGTGCAGCCTCTTCTTTAGCGGGTTCTGCAGGTGCAGCCTCTTCTTTGGCGGGTTCTGTAGGTGCAGCCTCTTCTTTGGCGGGTTCTGCAGGTGCAGCCTCTTTTGTGGCAGGTTCTGCAGGTGCAGCCTCTTCTTTAGCAGGTTCTGTAGATGCAGGCTCTGCAGGTGCAGCCTCTTCTTTGGCCGGTTCTGCAGGTGCAGCCTCTTCTATAGCAGGTTCTGTAGATGCAGGCTCTGCAGGTGCAGCCTCTTCTTTGGCGGGTTCTGCAGGTGCAGCCTCTTCTTTGGCGGGTTCTGCTGGTGCAGGTTCTGCAGGTGCAGGCTCTGCAGGTGCAGGCTCTGTAGGTGCAGGCTCTGCATGTGCAGGCTCTGCAGGTGCAGGCTCTGCAGTTGCAGGCTCTGCAGGTGCAGGTTTCTCTATAGCAGGCTCTGCAGGTGCAGCTTCTGTGACGGGTTCTGTTGGTGCAGACTCCTCTTTTGCAGGTTCTTGAGGTGTAGGTTCCTCTTTTTCCGTTTCTTTAGGTATCCCATCTCCAGCTAATACATCAGATTGTGTCGAGGGCGGTTCCATTGGTTGTGAAACTATTACCTCTGGCGATGTACCATTTTCATTTGGTGTAGTCACTGCAGTTGGCTCAGTAGATTCGTTTGCATTTTCTACAGGGGCTTCAACCTTTGATTCTATCACTGACTCAACAGGATTCACAGTCTCTTGGTGTACTAATTTCTCTGTTTCACTATCTTGTTTTTCTACAGCACCATTTGTTGTTTGTGTTTCAGACGGTTTTTCAGCAGATTGGAGTGCACCATCAACAACTGCTTTCACCACTGCTGGAGTTTCCCGTCCTGATTCATCTGCACCAGTTTCTTCGAGTACTTGCGAAGTAGAAGCATCTGCCATGTTTTCTAAAGCTCCAAGTGACTTTCCCTTTTTTTGGATATCGTCGACTTCTGACCCTGCGAGAGTCGGCTCACTCTTTGCCTTGTCGCCAACTGACTGATATGTCTCTTTAGGAGTATCGTCTTTCTTGGCTTCTGTAACATATAAAAGAAATACTACATTTAATCATTACATCGAGGAAAGTAAGACTTTACAAAATTAAATTATACTCATTTCAAATCGGTAATAGTTTGTCAGTATCTTATATCTTTTCAGAGCTTATAAAATGTATGACTTAACACTATTTTAGTATGAGTTGTAATTTGCAAACGTATGCACATATAGCATCGAGCTATTCTTAACCGACTTAGACAAACTTCATGCAAACAAATCTCTTCAAAATATCGATTTTTGTCTAACAACCAAGGTGGGTTTTTTAGCTTTATCCTGAAGGGATAGCCCAGTTATAACAATTGAATCACGTAACGTCCACAATGCATTATATTAACGTCAACATTACATAGATGACAGGACCAACTGGGTCCGATAAACGGGAATGAACAGAAAATTCGTTATTATAGTCACTGTTTTGTTAGTAAATGAACAAATCGGTCGTATTTCATAATTTATTATTATTTTCCGTCAAATATTAGGAATTATTCATGCATAAAGTGTCTTTTTCACTGCAGTTAGCATTATCAAAATGATATTTATTTACTTTTTTTGGTTTTTAACTTGAAAATACAGAATACAAAACCAATGAATAAAACAATAGTTCAGAAAGTCTGAAATGTGCTATTTCGGTTTTTTCTTGATTATGACGTCAGCTAGATTTCACATCATATACGAAAATGTAATAAACAAAATAGTTAACGCTTTCCATTTTTGATTTCACTTGTGCAGCGGAATATTTCAGTGACTGCACTCGTTCCTTTGTAGCATGTTCCTGAACATGTGAAGATATGTTAGGCACATTTGTGTAATTCAGAAATATATTTGGTATTCAACGGAAAACCAAAAGTTAAATATAGAAATAGGATATCTTTTTATAAACACCAGTTTTATACACGACGATTGGGGACCAATTATTTTGCATTTTTCCGAAGCACTAGTGAAAGGTCGGTTAAATGTGAAAATACCAAAAAGTGTATTTGCCATTGTAGAAACATATCAAATATATTCTCACTATAAACACGACACGTCTCCAGCACACACGCAGGCATACACATAGAGAGATATTAGCCAGGTGGCATCTGACTAGTAGTTAGCGCCTGATAAGGCAGCTCCTGCGAATTCCTCAAAATTGTATTGATTAATGTATATGCTAAGTGTATTGATTGTATAAAATAGATATCTTTGTACTGTAAAGCGCTTTAGGGTGATTTATTCTAGCTAGATAGGGCGCTATATCATATGTTGTATATTATTTATTATTAACATTACTTGTAACATGTACTGCATAGATGGTAATTTTCGCGGAGGGGATTTATTTTCGATATTTTTACGGTCACCAAAGTTAGCGCAAAATATAACCAGCGAATATTTATACCATGAATATACAGATTTAACAGAAGAGACATGTTTAACCTTTAACTGCCGAATTTTAGAGATAAAACACCAATTTTATTGCGTATTTTTACGTTTTTGTTTTATAAACACTTGTTAACTAAAACCCATCACCCAAGTACAAAAGGACCCTCTCGAGTGCAATACTTTACTTGGTAAAGTTGCACAAAATTCAATCCCTGAGAACTAGTTCTAATCTAGACAACCGCAAAATATTAGCCCCGCAAAATTAAACAATCATATGGTAATACATACCATATACCACTTCTTATTTATTTGATAAGTACTTCAATATACAGTATCAGTCATATAATCTAAATTGAATTCATACCTTACTCTATAGTATCAATCTTCTTATTAATAAGTAATCTTACATACGCCATAACCTGACATTCAACATCTTAATCTAATACACAAGCCAGAGTCTGGCAATGTCAGTTTGAGCTTCAAAAGCCAGAAGCGTTGAAAACTTCGGAGATAAATAAGCAATAAAAAATGGGGGTATATAGAGATAAGAGGTTAATCTGATACGGAAAACACACGCATAATAATCTCCTTGGTTCTGTCTTCTGTAAAGAGGTGTAGCAGAGCTCTACTATTTTCACATGTGAGCGAACGCAGGAGTCATTGACTTATCGAAATTCAGTGACCTGGTGGCAATGCGTCATGAATGGAGGCGCACTGACCCAACTATTCGTTGCTACAGAAGCCATTGACCTACAGATTCAAAGACATTGACTAAAAATACCATACAAATGGGAAATCGTAAATAAAGAGCATTCAGATGGTCCTGTAACAAATATAAAGTTCATGTTTGAAGATATATAACAGAGGTTAGGTCTAATGGTATATAAAAAAACCAATAATTTAAAAGTCATTTTCGCGAAACTTGAAACGTGAAATATGTACAGCGGAATTTTATATATTTGGTGATTCAATGACAGCGTACTAAAGAGGAAAGTGTCTTGGTCTTTCTTCGTAATTCTGAATAGTGTAACCTTAAAACATACAAAACAAAAATCATAACCTCTTTCTATCTCAATGGTACCGGTATGATAAGTCGTGTCGCCAGGCAGCTTAGAATTAATACACCAACATCTAACCTCAAGGAATATATTTGAAAAATGCCAATCAACTACCATTTGCATTGACTAATGTTCTATTCCAAAGTGTGTTTCTGTTTCAAGAACATTTTAAAAATGTCTGATGTCTTTCAATGAAGAAGGTATGTGCAGTATGTGCAGTATGCGTAAGTAGATTATTGAATACAGTTATGGGAGGAAAGGGTAGTCTGTGCAATGTTACATTTTTAAAGCAAAACTGGTCGGAAACAAACAAAAAATAGAAATAGAAAATAAAACATTTATGCCATGCAAAGCTTTCAAGTGATAAACGATGGAAGGCATTACCAATGCTGTTTATAACATTTTTTTGAACGTAAAATGATACAGTTGTACGCAGGCCAAAACCAATACAACATATAAAAAACAAGATTGAGATAGGGATTGGTGTGTAGATGATGTAAGAAGACACAGAAAGAACAGGTGGATTGTGAAATACTCCAATATCGCCAACGTAAACAACTCTGATATTAACATGTTGAAGAGCAGGTTGTTTTATCATGTGTTGATCCAATGCTAGATTGGCTATCTCATATGCTAATGTTTGAGTTCTTCCTTGCAGGTTGCTATTTCCGTGTGGTACTAATTTAAGCGATTTTCTTAAAAAATGACCACTAGACCTCGGCCCCTGTCCATGTTACCGTTCTCATGCTCAAGCATGGATTCTGTGCTCAAACCAACTTTCTTGTGGCTCGCTTAGATCATGTGACACGATAACAAAATCGATTGTAAACATTTAAATTGTTATTTAGCTTGTCGCCACGCTAAATGTTTTCCCAAATCATTGACAAAATCCGATTTCCTATACATCTAGCAATGAAATAACAAATTAGGCTTGAACAGAGAATTTAAGTTTGAGCATGAGAACGGTTTCATGAATACGGGCACTGAAATCCGCAAAAATAAGCTAGATCTCCCAAAATTGACTATATTCGCAAATCCATGACAAAGAGAACCGCGAACGAAAAGACTAAATAACCTTTACAGAGATTTTGCGCGATGTGAGCAGAGGTAACGAGGTTATAAAGTATATGAAAATAAACAAGATACCAAGAACGAGTGTGTTTGGAATGTCTTTGAACTACCCATATTTAAGTCAAATTGCATTCAGATCAACTATATCTAACAGGGTCCAAGTGTGCTTTTAACACTATCAGTCTTACTCTTTTTCAAAGTATTGACTTTTCTTTGAAGTTACAGAATTCAATTACTGAAACACAAAACATATGTGACCAATTATTTATAACATGCATAATTCGCAGACAATGTGACCGATATCTTCGTCTGTATATATATGCACACAGACGTACGGCTGCGCCAAACAAGACAAATGAACTAAATGCAGGCAGACAGGGTCATGTAAAACTATTAATCTTAAAATTACAGACAGTTCATAATGAAATTGTGTTGACTGTGCGAAAATTTGAATTGCTGTTATCCAGTGCTTTGGATTTACTGTTCAATCACGTTTGATTTGAGCTGCGGTGTTAAATGGGTAATGTCTTGCAATAAAACGATATATTTCAACAGTTGGGGGTAAAAGAAGCAGGGAGTCACTGTCTGTCGTCCTGGGATACTCTGTACAACGTCTGCTGTTCACTGTTACTCGGCAATCTCCGGAAAAGTGACAGTGTGTTTTGTAAAATATACCTGTCAACGGATAAAAGAGAAATCACAACGTGCTACGTAACGATGACGTTTCATGACCTTGGTTCAATGGTGTCCCTGAGACTCAAAGAACAATGTGCATTAGCTACCTCCGGGGACAAGTGGATTTGTTTAGACGAAAGATCAATTGAAGTTCGTATAATGTTATGCAATGTGTGTGTCTACGAGCAGCTTGCTAATGATACGTTCACCCCACTGCACTTGCACTCTAACTAAGCAATCCTGCGATAACTCTGTCAGATAAAACCGCCAAGCATCAGACGTAATTGCTGTACGTACAAAAGTTAATTTGTCTGTCTTGCAATGTACTTTAGTTCACATTGGCAACTACAGTCGTAAGGGTATATCTCCAAAACACTTTAAACTATTGAAGAAATCATGTGTTAATGCTTGAACATTTACATTTTTTCAACTTTTGGCTATCCCTCAGATGTAGATTTTTTCAAGTTATAAAGTATAACCTAAAAAGTTCAATCACAAAAACTGATAACCCTGTATACTGCAATGTTTGGCGCAGTGTTTGTAATTCCTACTTCTGATTGTTTGAAGTAGCTCGGCAATGAAATAACAAAGCACGTCAGTTATGCGCAAAATATATTGCTTCAGAAATTTTTGTACGGGCGTTATAAGGTATATACCAAATATATTATACACCGTATTACACCAAAAAGTATCCGGGTTATTCCCTAAAGAAAAAGTCAGGAAGGCGTCGCGACAAAATGCAGAGTTTGCTATTTTCATCCATTCCAAAATGGAAACCTCAAAGCTGTAAGATTCTCTTTAAGACGTAAATACAAGACAAATCGCGCCCAAAAATGAGAGGTAGCATACATGTTACAAACGATGGCGTGATATGAAAAGAAATCATCGCCAAGCAAGAGACGGGGAAAATTTGCCACAATGTCTATCAGAATGAAAGAATCCTAATTGGTATGGCGGTACCCGAGTGGTACAGAAGGCGACAATGAGTGAAGAACTGGTGTGGGATTTCGATATCATCTAGTAGGCTATACAGAAGTATGCATTAGATACTACAGGAATGCCGGCTGCCTAGAATGCTGACGCAATACACTGCCAAATCCCTTGATACGTGCAGTGGTGTTTTGTTGAGATAAAGACGCTGAAGAATGTTTCAGACATTTCTTACAAACTACAGGAAAAATGACATAAAAATATTTTTTTTAATTCATTGACTTTATTTTGCGTTTTGACTGTTTTGTCGGCTACAGTAATTATCTAGTATCTATTCTCTGAATCCGATATCCATCGACATCCTGTTTTATTTTCAATCCTGAGAAAATCCTATTTTTACCCTGAATCCAAGTACAAAGTACAAACACTTGTGTTATCAGGAACATTCCACGATACGTCTCTGATATCGTAATTATAGGTCTGTTTGTAGTTTACACTTAATTGACCGATAAATGAGAGTACATTGACCCTTCCGACATACGCATACATAAAACTGCTAACGAAAGAATAAAACAAGCTCCTCACACGTATGTGTTGCTGTGTTAAACATACTTGTGTTTTAATGACATATTTTACATGATAACACTATATTAAGCATCGACAGTGCCTTATCCCCTGTTATCGTCTTACGTTACTAATTATAGCACTACAAATGACAGACACTCCCATTCATAAATAATATCTTATGCGTAAAAACTCGAAGGATTTCAGAATAAGAGCACAACGAAGTATGCCTATCATGGATAAATACTGGGGGACCGGGGGGTAATTCTTTTACTGCGTCATAGTCGCACTAAACTGTACCACCATATCTCTTTTAAAATGACACCCATAACATTTTAAATCTGATAAATCGTGAGTTAGTTCAGCTACATATGATGATAACATAATATACATCAGTTTACGAATATTGTTGTTATGAACGGGGATTGACCGACTTTGATATGCACGTTAACGTAACCCCGTGCTGTGAACGTAGATTAAGATAAACATAGGGTATAACCAGCGATAAAATTTTAACATTTTTTTCTATATATCCATATCTCAAGAGATTATCATATTTTTCAAGCCTACGTCAGTCATTTCAGATATGATAAATGTAGAATTGATATAAGTGTTATCGTACCCACATAAAGCCAGATCCATATTTTCGTCATAAATGTGTACGATGACCCAAAGAAACACCATGTTCATTTTGACCTATATATAACTAAAACTATACTTCATAGTGGAAGCCCTTTGTTCAGTGTAAAAATACTTTTCAAATCTACAATTTCGATCTCGAGAAGGCGAGCATCACTCTAGGCTTTATCAAAGGCCTCACAGGATATCGAATCAAGACAAGACAAGTCAAGTGTGTGTGTACGATAAGAAACAGTAGGCTCAGATGCCATGTCTCCAGATGCTCCACGAGAACTAAAAGCAGACACGCATCTACGGGTCACTTATCGCAGACTCACCCACAAAAAGAATTTTCGGTAAAAAAAATCTTTAGTAATTCATTCGAAATTGCTCATTGCACTGACAATTTGAACATATGGGATTTTTAAACGCTTTTTCTTAACGCCCTGTCCGGTGAAATATGGTGATGGTGTAGATTTCCCAGATACACGCATAGCCTACAATCACGTTTACTCGAAGTAGTTTCTTTATGGTGAAGATGAATGAGAAAAGGGTCCTGAAAGGAGTGTCTGTACTTAGGTGTACAGGTAGATAGAATTAAAACCCAACAAAGAAGTTTCGCGTTACCTTGAACAAAAGTCATTGACCGAGTTTGTGAAATGAACATTAGCGAATACAAACAAAAGTTGGTAAGAAGCTCTTGTCTGTGATATATGTGTTAAGAACAGATGTCAAAGTGACATCCGGGCACTTGGCTGTACTTTGAGTTTAGTTAGATTGAATACGATAACAGTAAAGTACTCTGTTGAAACCTTTTCGTTTCAAATCAACAATGTTAAACATTAATAGCACCATAAATCATTTTGAAGAAACTCAACGACTGCATGCCACAGTCAGGAGGACGGAAGCAGACTTTGAATGAGATATAATCAATGCAAGTTCTGACCACAATAAAAATCATAATTGCAAAGTTGTGAAGCAGAATTTTTTTCTGCAGTTTGATACCAGATCTTTGCTTATTAAATAACTAACTTGAAAAGTAACTAATCATATCATATATGAAAGTAATTTATTCTTAAATATCGTCCTATTCACTGATGTAAATGTTGCATGCTGAAACGATGTTAACACGAACAGTATGAAACTTGCTCGTGGCTAAATATCTTAGTAAAGTAAGTTTGTAGTTACAAGGGTAATGATTTTAAAGTATAATGAAACGTCAGTAGACAACAGAACATTGTTAGCCCAATGTGCGAGTCTTGTCATCCGACGACATTTACCTGTCTCGTATGACCTCATAAGAACGACACATGAAGGTCAAATAACATAGACTATCAAGCACAGATTTACATACCTCGACCCATTTGTCAAATACTTGAATAGTTTGATTAACAATGAGAAGAGTTTGCCTTCATTTTTCAAAATAAATGTTGATGCATTAAGATTGAGAATTATCACATCTTTCATCACATAATGTACTGTGTTATCCAGTGAATTTATCTGTCATATGTTTTGCGTATAACCCATGTAATATGACCTATCAGCCCTGTGATTGGTTGTCAGTTTCAATTGTTTTAATTGTGACGTCACGCCTAGGACAAGAACATGACGTCACAGACTTACGCACTGGAGTCAAAATGGCGCCTTTTTACATTTCAAGGTTGCATAAAAATTGTCGTTTTACACGAATAAATGCCACAAATCTTGATTATGTGATAAAAAGAATCTTACACTCGAAAAAAGTTACCAAGGAGAATACTGGATGACAAGAAAAACACAAAAAGGATAGATTTGCTGACGATTACAACACCAACTATCCTCAAATACCAGAAATTACTGGTGTACAGTTCTGAAAGATTCGCTTGCCTTAGAAAATTGACAGAGATTTCAGGTGTACTGATCTGGGGGTTGCGCTTTCCTTACATAATAGACGGACGGTCTATCTTAAAAAAAAGCATTCTAAAAATCAGTTATGTTTGCAACAGCCGCTGATCAAAATCCGATTAGAGATAAGCTCGACAAGTTGTATTGCAAACGCCAACACACACGGTATAAACATTCCTGCATAAACTTTGGAATAGCCAGGATTGTGTAGACATTCATTCAATAGCATAGCTATGGTGATATCAATATATAAGTAAAAAAAATCGATAGATACCAATCATGTCTGCTGGATATGTCAAATTTTCTCCCATCCTCAGTGAGCAAGCACAACCTTTTACTTTCGATTTTTAAGAATTCTATTGGAACAATATCAAAATTGCAATGTATGACTCAACAAACTTTTGCCAAAAATACTTTTATTACAAGCATCTTTTACCCAGCAATTTAAAGCGCCTGCTTCACTCAAAAGAAACAAAGTCGATAAATTTGAGGTGTTTCGTCTGGAGTGTCAAGTGATTGCATGTAAAATAAGCTATTACTTGTTAAAATATGAACAAGTTTGAAATGAACCCAAGTACGAAGTGATAAATGTAGCCATAATCTAGAAGCAAAAATTTACATTGAATATTGCTGCCACATAAAACAATCAAGATAAAATGGTTGGTATTTTAAAGAGAAACGACTCTCAACTCATGAAACATCTTTTCGCCTATAGCAGTTTAAAATCTAGCCTCATTATAGAAAATCATGTTCTAACAGAAGTTCCTTGACTTTTGTTAATGAAATGTAATTTGCATTTAATGGGAATGAAGCTTTAAACAAAATGTTATTCTTCGTTAGAAAGAAACGCGCCAAGTAACTTTTTAAGTGTGCATGCAGTACATTCCCTACCTCTAGAGAAAACGAAATATTGCAAAAACACGGTCCTATTTCAATCTAAAATATGAACACAACTAATTTACCCTTTTAATGTTTGGAATGTCAACACGTCCTTGATAACTAACGATGAATTAATTACGTTACATCAACATTATCATAGAATCAGATCTTAATCTTAGGTCGTGCCATTGATAAAGATCAAACGATTCACTTAAGTGCGCAATTTAGCAACAGCTAATGATCACAGAGCCTTTAAAACTTTCCCAAAATTTAACGATAACGGTATCTGCTTGGCTAATAAGCTGTATACAAGTTAGGAACTGAAGTAAGAGAAAAATGAACGCAAAGTAATTCGCTTTCGCTTTCTATTGAAATAAGTCACTGAACATATTTTTATAGTGAAACATGCTTTTCGTTGTTTTATTTGGTGATTAACTTTACCTTCCTTTCTTTCAAAGGAAAATAAAATCAGTTCAATATCACATAACCTTATAAGATAGCATCTAACAAGAAAATGTGAAAAAGTATCCAAAAAGTCATTAAGTATTTTTTCTTGAAAATTAAATCTCACCTTCTTTTCTTCTAATTAGTTTTTCTTTTGATGATTACAGATGAAGTGTTTTCACAACAACAGAAAGTTTGTCCAATTCCAAAAGCACGAATATCTCTCACGAGTTCTACAACTGTACGCACTGCTTTGCAAACACTACAGTAGGTATATAAGCTACACTGACATGGGCCCAGCCCATCGATTCGCTAGGACATGACGTATTCAAATCCAAAGGAGGCTCGCGGATAGAGCCATTTACAAGCGAGGGGTGCAACATGCTGACCCACAAACCGATATAATTACACATACATGAAAATAAACCCAACCTACGTTCCCTTTTATTTTAAAAATTTCAAATGAAGAACAATTATCATTGTTGATAATAGGACTTAGTAAAGTTACCTATACCACATACTAAGCATAAGTACATCTACAAAACAGATAATTCGGTAAGTGGTACGTAGAGCTGTTGTTTGTAGGTAAACAAGTCACTCGTCGTGGGTGTTACATTATATATATATACCTTGATGCAGCTAAAGAAACTATCGTTATTACAGATGACCAAAAGATTATGACGGGGTGATTAGCGATAAACGGTTTGATGAGTGTAGACTATATGTCGCATGATAAGAGATTAAAGGGGAGAGGTAGATACTGAGGATTGGATGAGTGGAGGCTACATGTCGGGATGAGTAGTAGAGACCAATGGATGAATTAGTGAAGGCGACATGGGGTATCGGTATAGGTTTATCGGGGATGAGTAGAGACTAATAGTTGGATGAGTAGACGCTATATGGGCTATGGGTAAAGGTAAAACGGGGATGGGTAGATACTAAGGAGTAGTGGAGGCTACAGGTGACATCGGTAGAGGTTTTGTCGGGGATGAGTAGAGACTAATTGGTTAATGAGAGGAGGTGATACAGGTATTGGTAAAGTTAAATAGGGATTGGTAGATACTAAGTAGTGGAGCTACAGGTGACATCGGTAGAGGTTTTGTCGGGGATGAGTAGAGACTAATTGGTTAATGAGAGGAGGCGATACGGGTATTGGTAAAGTTAAATAGGGATTGGTAGATATTAAGGAGTGGAGCTACAGTTGGCATCGGTAGAGGTTTATCGGGGATGAGTAAAGAGTAAAGGTTTGACTAAAGGTTGGATGAGAAAAGACAATAAATGAGTAGAGGCAGTAAGAGGGATGAAAGGTAACTAAAATCTGAATGAAAAGAAGTTATACCACTTTTATTTGATATTATTACATACTTACTAATAAATACGGGTTTTTTGTATATGCGATACGACACAATTGCTCTAACCCATATCAGCCCTCGCCGTATCACACCCCAAAACCCGTATCAGTCCCCGCCGTATCACACCCCAAAACCCGTATCAGCCCGCAAAACCCGTATCACAGCCCTTTTGGAAATTTTTCGTTTTTCAATATTTCAAAAGAAAAATAGACATAAGATAGTAGCTTTTATTCTTAAGTATGTAATAAACAGAATAAAAAATGCCTTTTTCCCTATCACACCCAGTATCAACCCTCGACCAATATCACCCCTCTGGCCTTAGGCCCTCGGGCTGCTATTGCAGTCTCGGGTTGATACTGGACGTGATATGGAAAAAGGCATGTATTATTCTCTATGTAATACATTTGAATAAGGCATACATGTCACCTATTACTCTTTTCAAGGGACTGTCCCTCTGAACCCCAATGCTTGCCATCTGGTCCATCCGAAGCATAAAGGACCAAGTCTGGTTCTCTTGTCTTATAACTTCGACCAAATAATGGAAAGCCCCATTAAAATTCATATGATATATTATCACTTATCCAATAAATATCTAAGGAAATATGAACTGATTTATGTATTATAACACTATCGGTAAGTAATTGCATACCCCATAAAACAACAACAATGGCTACGTAGCTCGTACAATAATTACAGTAACTGCATGAACCTGATTAAGGCACTCGATGCATAATTTAGCGCCAAAGGGTACAGACAGTTTACAGGAGAAGTATATTTCCAAAAAGAAATATGAGGCAATAATATCTCTCCAGAAACCAATATCAACTATTTATATCATGTTTTGCAAATAAAAATTCAATTAACCTTACATAAGACTTCGCGAAGAGGTGAGAAAATCAAGCCTTACCTTATAACATTGAACTACCCCAGGAGCCCCCGGCTATTGGTCATTGGTTGCGTTTACATGATATTTTAGCTTATAAATGTCACTTGTCACGGTATGAACTTTACAAAAATAATATAAATAAGTAATCTAATTGAAAAACAATGTTTCACTAATCATGGAATTCAAAAACATTCTTGCATTTGTTCCTCTCTGGGAGTTAGCTCGGAGGAACACATTACTCCCGAAGAGGGTCCAGCGATTGACAAAGTAAATACGAGTTTGATCATTAACACAAATAATAAAGGCGGAATAGAAGAAGTGGATGAAGAGGACGAGGAGAGATAGATAGAGAAAGAATGATAAATATAAAAAATGGAAAGAGACTTACGATGGGAAATATAAATATAAACATAAAGAAGGTAATAGGATTTCTGACACAGTGTGCTGTGCTTTGGCAAAAGACGTAAGTTTGGCGATGTGAGTAAAAATATAAAAGCATGACAATATCCAAACCCGAATATTTATTTATAGATAACATATAGGTTATAGACAGAATATAAATATTTCAGAATAATTGCCAGGGTGAACATTTCCACACTGCAACCAGTCTAAAGAGATTCAACATGAACGTTTCCACATGGTCAATTTCCAATTTTACTGTGTTAAGTTAAAATATCAAAGTTTTACTTTATACACAAACAATGTACGTATAATTAAAAACGTGTCGCAACTTTTCAAGACCGACTGGTCCGTTTGTCAAGCTATGACTGAGTGAGCGATTTGTATTGTGTACCTGTACAACAATGTGACGAAATTGTATATTGCATATGTATGTCACTTAACCCGGGATGTTTCGCTGATCGACATAGAGCATAAATCATGCACACTGTATCGAATAGGTTTCTGTGCATAAAGTGAAACTTTGAAATTACATATTTCCAAACTGATGAATCTTATTGGAAGTAAGAAGTGATAGTCACTCCTTGCACTTTTTTATGACATTGAAAGGCTTTGATTTCCTGTATGTTTTGCTTTAGGCTCCAAATATCTTTATACAACATTTGGCTTCACCTTGTTGAGTGCTGTATTGGAGGCTGTTGCTAAAACATCCTTTGAGAAAATGATGCAGAAATATTTCGTTGAGATGGGTATGGATGATACCTTCCTTGACGAGAACACTCCTATCATCTACAACAGAGGAAGGTAGGTACACTGTAAAATGTATTGGATGCAATGACGTCATTCGTGACATCTAATCAGCTGAAGCACTTAAGTTCACATGAAATATGCAGCTTGCTTCCACAACAAACTGACTGAGCTTGTGTAAAAATGTTGATGTTAAAGACTTTTAACCAACTTTTCAAAAAAATAACAACGAAATCGTCGGCAGCAAGTTTAGAAAAAAAAAATAAAAGTGAAATGACTTTTGACATATAGATTGTTGTTAGGATATATATTAGTGAAATGCCCAATGACATGTACAGTGTAGAAAGAGAACAGGGGGTGTGGAGAAAGAGGATGAGAAAGAACAATATGGAGATAATTAAATGGAAGAAATGGGAAGAGAAAATAAATATCATCCTTAATTATACTCGAGCTAGCACAGGTACTAGAGTTATTGGTCAGGTGCCATTTAATTTATAGTGATATTTGTTACTCCGTTAATACCAATGCTATGTCGGGTGAACGTAAGAGCTGTATAAGAGATATAATTTTAAATATGTATGTACCTGGTATTGTATCATGAATTTTATATACACAATTTGAACTTTTCAATATTAAAATTAAGATTGAAAGCAAATATACGGCTGTAGACTGACCTAATATTTGCAAAATAATTGAGCAATACTATAATGATCACAGTTTAACATTTGCATATAAATGAACAAAATATAAATATATAATTTTAATGTATACATACAAGTTTATATTAAATATGTATGTACATGGTGTTGTGTCATGACATCTTATAAACACACTTGAAATGTTCAATATCAAAATAGATTGAAACCAAATATAATTGAGCAATCCTATAATAATATCAGTTTAACATTTGAATATAAATGAACAAAAGTATAAATATATAATTTTAATGTATACATATAAGTTTATATAATATATATAAACTTTGCTGGGTCTACTTACTGCTTTGTACTATTCAATCTTGTATAGATGACTATGTAGTTGCTGTTTCAGACACTACATGAAGAACAAGAGAGGACGCCTCATCAATACCCCCTATGTGGACCTCTCGTACAAGTGGGCTGGGGGTGGTTTCCTCTCTACCACACGTGATCTCATTAAATTTGGTCACGTGATGCTGTACAGTTATCAGCAAGGTTCAGATACCAAAGATAATCAAAACAGAGGTCAAAGTTCAAAGGCGAACTCAAACAGCAAAAGTCAGAAGTCCAAGGCTATTTCCACTTCTAATCAGGAAGACAAGAAGAGCAAAGCGACTGGCCTTCTCAAAAGAGAATCTGTACAGTTGCTATGGGAACCTGTTGCTAATACCAAAAGTTCTGCTTTTGATAAATTTGGATATTATGGGATGGGATGGGATGTGGTACCAGAGGGTGAAAACTTCCGGTGTTGTCATCAAAGTGATCACATTGTTTCACACACAGGTGGGGCTGTGGGAGGGAGCAGTGTCTTAGTCATAAAGCCAAAAAAGTGTGATGTAGACAACAAACCCCATGGGGAGCCCCAAGGTGTTGTTGTTGCGATGATTGTCAACATGACAGCAGTCTCTTTATACAAAACCGCTGTCAAGGTTGCTAAATTATTTGAAGACGCATCATCTTAACTCTAAGTTTCTTTATGCTACCTGACTGCCACATGAAAATATAGATTGGCTTTTCTTTTCTAAAAGAGCTCTCCACACTTAAGACTCAGATGCTTTTATAATGATAGTAGGTCTGATTTGTTTAATTTGTTACAGATTCGAATGATGTTATAGAAAGAACACAACACGCTGGTTCTATCAAAGCTTTGATTATGTTATTGATATACATAAGAAGTACCATAATTATATCCGGGCATTTTTGCTGCACTCAATGTCCCTTTGTTTACTCAAGATGACTATTTTTAATCAGGTTTAAACTTTGCTATCTAGAAATATGTAACAATTTAACTTTCAAGAGTTATTGTCCTGGATGTCAACTGCCGAATATATATTCCAGTGTACAGTAAAAATATAAATATTGACGATAAATGACATCCACAATTGAATTTTTTACAGTTTATATATCGACATATTTGTATCATCTGTACAAGTCAAGTACCGGTACACCTGTACCAGTGTATGTACCTGTATACCTGTACCAGTGCATGTACCTGTATACCTGTACCAGTGTATGTACCTGTATACCTGTACCAGTGTATGTACCTGTATACCTGTACCAGTGTATGTACATGTACCGGTATACCTGTACCAGTGTATGTACCTGTATACCTGTACCAGTGTATGTACCGGTACACCTGTACCAGTGTATGTACCTGTATACCTGTACCAGTGTATGTACCTGTATACATGTACCAGTGTATGTACCGGTATACCTGTACCAGTGTATGTACCGGTACACCTGTACCAGTGTATGTACCGGTATACCTGTACCAGTGTATGTACCTGTATACCTGTACCAGTGTATGTACCTGTATACCTGTACCAGTGTATGTACCTGTATACATGTACCAGTGTATGTACCTGTATACATGTACCAGGGTATGTACCTGTATACCTGTACCAGTACACCTGTACCAATACACCTGTCATTTAAGATATATATTACGACAATCACAACTGCCAAACTACCGACCTACATACATGCTTGCCAATGAGATACATGTATACCGGTAAAGCACATTGTAGTATAAAGCGTTGCTATTCATATTGCGGATTTTATTTTCCATGTAATATTATTATACAAATCAAATTGTGGCGATTATATACATGCATTGTGAATTATCTGTGTAATGAATGAGGCACATTGCAATAACAATCACTTGTTTTGTTGGAATTATAAAGACATTTCTTAATTTTTTTTTTATTTCTTTGTTCAGATATATTTTCTTCTTCAGATTGTTATCATTGTTTAATGATGATTTTTGCGTATTAGTTATTGTTTTTGCTTTATCTAGTCGTGTTTCCAGCATTATGAAAATATAATATAACATATACAGGTATTATTAAATTTTAATTTACAAGTGTTGAATGTTTTATAAGTTACCTTGTATGAAGTAGCTCAGATCTTGCAGCTTAAGGTTCAACAAGCCCCATAAAAGATGGAATTGCCAGCCTCAATTTCAACCTTTGCTTTTCAGTTTTAATATTTATAACATGTCTAGCGCATTCATAACATGCCAGAATATTATCGAATGGTACGTTAGCTAAAGTTAATTTCCTCTCAACAGCTGATAGAAGAGAGATAAAGCTCCGCATGACCGAGGTATATAATAAACTTTAAATTATATGTCATTTCTTAGCATTTATTTGGGTCGCAAAAGAGATTGATATGTAATAGCCCAGTGAACTATTTGTATGAAGACGCCAGCCTTAATGCCTTCTTTCGACTATTTAACCTGGCTATGCTATTTATAGCCAATGTACAAGTTCAATATATTCAAATAGCATATATAAGTTCTGATTTTTAATAAGGGTCCTTGAATATGACTTAGCAGGGGGTTGAAATTTAGGGTGACTACAACATCTGTTAGGGGGCTTGTTGAACCTTAAGTCGACAATCTATAATTATGTTTTTACGTGTCATTCAATGTAACATGAACCTTGCTGTACTATTGATTATAATCAGAAAAATGGTGTCCCAAGATCACGGGAACTAAACATGCTACGCTGTGTTATCGAATTTATTCCAAATAACGAGCATAATACTCTTGTAACATCACGTGGATGAAACTTGTTATAATCTTCAAACAACTTCTAAAGATCTACAGTGACTAGAGTGTAGAATTACAGTGAAGCTTGAAGGTCATATGGATACATTTTCTTATTCAGATCATCGTTTATTGATGAATATTGTGTATTTTTTATTTATTTTTTGCTTTACCTAGTCGTGTTCCCAGCATTTTAGAAACATAATATAACATATAAATGCATTATTAAATTATAATTTATAACTGTTGATTGTTTTACAAGTTATCTTGTATGAAGTAGCTGAAATCTTGCAGCTTAAGTCGATAATCTATAATCTTCAAACAACTTCTTCTAAAGAGCTACAGTGACTAGACTGTTGAATTACAGTGTAGTGTTCTAGCTTGAAAGTCAGATGGATATCTAAATGTTTCTGTGGGCAAACGTTTTTTTTTCAATTTTCAAACAATGTTCATCGCGATCGAAATCATATATGTATATACATATATATATATTCAGATTTTTACCTGAAATTCATCATTTGAATCATAATCAAATAAACAATATATAAACAGAATAACCTATGTTTGTTTTAGCAAATATCGAATGTTGTTTTATAAAACAAAAACCAAAAACAATAAACACATATCAAGCAGCAATTTGTGTTGAGTTCCATTAATACTTTATTCAGATATATATCCTCTCTCCTCTCTACGACTTAGTAAGCTCTGCCTGCGTATAAACTAGCGTATACTCGGTGAAGCTTTACTTTTCATGTGAGATGAGCAATATTCTATATTTAATTGCTGTGTTCAGATCCTTGGACCAAGTTGTTCAAAAGGTGATTAGCTTATTCAGTGACTAGCTCAAAGTTTACTTTGTGTGTAACTTTAAAACAAAAGTATTAAATTAGATGCAACTTTCCAGATATCAAATATTTGGTAGAGTGAATTCACTTGCAAAATTGTGAGATTTTACCTTGAATATGAACGAAATTATCAAAGGTATTAACGAAATTATCAAATGTTGAGAAATGTCGTTAAACAGTGATTAAGCTAACCACCTTTTGAACAACTGGGCCCTGATGTTAGTCGCTTGCAGCATTAAACATATTTGATAGGCATTTATACACTGACCAACTTTTCTATTCCTCAATTTGCAGTTGAAGGTAAATAACAAATATTTCCTCCACATAAGAATCACGTTCGTTCGATACGAAGAAATAGACAAGCATGTTTAAAATGAATAATACCCGATGATACAGATATCGCTCTAAATTGTTAATGAAAATCGAGACCCTGGTTTTACCTGAAGTTGATTGTGTCATACCTCATGTGTACTTAGTCATCACATTATTTAATTATTAATCTCGCACTATTAAACACACATGGACGATCATGTCAGACAAGATAGTGTACCTAGTAAAAGGAGTTCCTCCCTTGATAATAAACGATAAGCAAACACATGGCGATTGCGTTGTATTATCCACACATATATAACCACTTAAATGGGAGGACGAAGTCTAAAACAAGTCTAACTTTGTGTTATTCTGTCAATCGTAAATTCAAATTTTGAGGGAAATAAACTGGCACTATATGTTGGAATATTTTCAATGCATCCTCACAAGATTTATAAGTTTAATAAACTCACTTGTATTATATATAATTATTAAATTATTGAAATTATTTATGTAACAGACAAACTTTACGACATAAACAGCTAGTAATTTTAAATGTCATATCATAACATGCGTAATTTTGTTGAAAATTAATAAATGAAGAAAAATCTACCATTAGAAATTGACATCACAGCACGAACACAATGTAAATAAAACTGGCCCACATTTTAACATATTTCTCTGTTCAGAATAATAATTTACCCACTTCATTTCTCTGCTAATAACGTTACTTACAGTTAAGCAGACTTGTTTTCCTTTTAAGAAAATAATACATGTTAATCAATCCGAAAATAACTGCAATTCCGGGACAAAAAGAATTCTGAAACGCAATTCGTTAAGTCGATTTAAATTTAATTTGCAGTAAAACGTGTATATTACTGACCAAAAGATGATTACATGAAGGAAATAAAAAGATAATTATAAAGAAAATATTTTATTATGTTATACATCTACACACAATTGTATATATACAGCCGATTATTAAGGTTTAGCTTCCTACTTTACACAGGTGACGAATCATATTTGCATTGTCACTCTACTAACTCCAAATGTGTATTCGATCATTTGAGTATTTAGCTGTCACCAAGACAGAAATGTACAAAGCATTGTTAGTTTAACGAATCATCAATGCTAATATACAATCTTGGATATTTTCAACACATATCCAAAATACAGGGATTCAAAACATAAAGAAACTTTAGTTTAAACCATAGTTAATTCCTGTCAATTAATATGTACACTTACAAAAGACATTTCATTCTGATGATGGGAAACAAGTACTTTTGTACTTATACATAGTCCTTCTCATCGTTCGTAACCAGCTTTGATAATAATACATGTATAACTTTGCAGTGATAGCCTGCATGTGTACTTAGGTCACTGTTTAGAAAGAGAGATAGAACACGATATTAGGGATACATGAAGTAAGTGATTGATGTTTACCCGGTTATGTGGGTAGTGAGGTTTACCCGGTTAAGTGGGTAGTGAGGTTTACCCGGTTAGGTGGGTAGTGAGGTTTACCCGGTTGGGTGGGTAGTGAGGTTTACCCGGTTGGGTGGGTAGTGAGGTTTATATGATACCTTAATGTAGTTAAATTATAATTGCTTCTAAATCTTTTTGTTCATTTGATAAAAGTTTGAGTAGCTATAAAGATTCATACGTTAAAGATACATGACCAAACAGTAGTAAGTCAACACTTAATTGGTAAGATATTTTTCTTCCTTCCCTACATTTTTAAAAAAGCTAGTCCGAGTACGATTAACTAGATTCAGAAAGTAGAACGAATTAATTGCTAAAAATGGCCAGGGCCCGTATTCATGAAACCGTTCTCATGCTCAAGCATGCACTCTTGTGCTCAAACCTACTTTCTTGAAACTCGCTTAAATCTTGTCAAACGATCAAAAAGTCATATGTAAACATTGGAAGCAGTTTTCGGCTTTAAGTCTCTTCAATGTTTTTCCTAATCATTGAAAAAAGAAATTTGTTTATG
>JAUMHH010057994.1:0-23265 GCA_032359455.1 Chlamys rubida
ATAGTCAGTAAAGCAGTCTGCAAAAGCTCCTCTGCATTTCTATGTCAGTATGAGGCAATGTCAGTTGTCGTTGCAAACCATTGTCATGTTTTGTATGGTTAGAGAACACACATAACACCTTTACTTTCATTTATGCAAAAAAAATGAACTACAGGTATATTGCTCAAATAATGGAATTAAATATACAATGCTACTATCTTTTAAGTACAACCAATTAATGACAAATAACAACGCACAAATTAGTGTATTTCAGTTTTTATTTTTTTCTTTATTAGAAATCATCAAAAAGCATTGTTATTGTTGATTTATCAAATACTTTTAATCAGACATACCGTAGCACCTATATTACAGACACAAATGAAACTCCCATTTGCTGCACAACACTCCGACCAGTTTCCTACATTATCTTAGAGTTGTAACAACAGAGATTCTGGTTTTGCTTCCATTTATATTAATTCTTCATAAAAGCTTATACAAATGCACATTGATATGTTAAAGACCTATATTAGGCCTAATTAATATGTGAATGGATCTACATTTTTGTAATTGTTCCTTAAAGGTGAAGGAAACAGAACTTCACCCCAAAATGCTAAAATCAGTTATTGGTCACTGTATTTGGTCTTAGTGCCTTTAGAGGGACTTTAGAGAAAAATAACAGATTTGGAACCATACAGTTTTCGACAAGGTTGTTAATTTAATCATTAATCTGACAGGGGTAAACAAAAAGAGAAAACTCAATACTGCTGATCTTCATCAGATTCCATTAAACATTAAATTCTAATTTTCTTCCACATTGGTAACCTCAACAATAAAAACCCTACATTACCATATTAACCATTTCTTCAACCATTTGAAAATAAACTCTATATACATGTATCTAGATGTAACTTCATTCCTTCTAGACCCAGCACTACCTTCTGTCAGTACACACAATAGATCATTAACAGGAAGCACTGCCTATATGACTGATTACCTCCCCTATATCTCTACAAATATTGTTAGGTGTAGATGAAATGCAGTCGGAACCTTGAAAGAATATTCAAGATGTACAGTTTCTCAAAATCACAGAAAGTATTGGGTCAGCTCTAACAGTGGTGTAGAAATTCAAGAATTTAAGAAAATTTACATAAAAACAAAAGACTATTAAAAAGGTCACCAAATGATTTGCAACTATAACTAGTAGTAGTTTTAAATTATAGTATGGTAAGCCAACTTCCCATAAAGCAACTATGCACCATAGCACTTGTAGCTGCATGTACCCGTTACCACCGATGTATTGAATAAATGGTACTCCACATCGATCCCTCCTCACACATAACACTGGACTAGCAGGTAAACCCTTTTTGAACACTCAATATTGCTGAATTAAAGCTGTAATGTCATCACATAATTAAAACAATGATGCCTCACAAATGAGGAACCAATTAGGCAAAATCAAAAGTACAACTAACATGTAATGAACATTGGTATACAAATACATCCCAGCCATCTGGTGACAGGTGGAAACCTTTCTATAACCTAAAAATACCTGTATGTTCATTTGGATTGTGTTGTTTCTAATTAATATATATATATTTTTTTTAAATAATTTGATTGCAAGAGACTATCTTAAACTACAATAACCTAACATTAACTACTGTAACCTGTCTTTAACTACATTAACCTATAATTAACTACAACAACTTGTCATTAACTACAACAACCTGTCATTAACTACAACAACTTGTCATTAACTACAACAACCTGTCATTAACTACAACAACCTGTCATTAACTGCAATAATCTAACATTAACTACACCAGCCTGTCAATAACCTGTCATTGATGAAAGCACCCAGTCATTAATTAAAATAAATTCTGCCATAACCTATCAGTCACGACAACAACCATGTCATTAACTGCAATGATCAGTTTAAACTACAATAACCTGTAAATAACTACAAAAAAATGTAATTAATTACAAGTTAACAACCGGTCATTGACTACAATGTATGTTACTTTGGCACCAATGTAAGAAAATATCTGTGTTTGACATTTGTCAAAAAGCAAAGTGATTGATTAATGAACACTTTTAAATCTGTATTGTTACAGTGTAAAGCTTGTAAAATATGAATCACCTGCATATTCGACAATCATAAATACTAAATCCCAAAATCAATAAAAAAAAATTACAATAAAAATACTTATCTAATCAATATCAATTATTTGGATGTATAATCATATCAAAATCAAATAAATTATCACAAACTGCTGCCTTATTATCCCTTAGCTATACTGAGTGTACTGCAATGGTTCACTCCTGGTAGACAAGAACTCGTACACCTTTGGCCAGATTTCATTGGAATATTTTCCGGTGAACTCCGTCAGGATTTCATGTTGCCTAAAAAGACATGAGAAAACAGATACATGTTCAAAGTATATTCTGACTATGAGTATGAGTAACAAATTTGTTTTCAAACAAAAAAGAAAATGAATGATGAATCACCAATAATTGTCAAGCCATACTTAACTACCAGTACCACATTGTTGGTAAATGTATAAAGAGATTTCTTTAGGTATGTTTTCATGTCCATATCTAAACTGCGAAACTTTCCATTAAAAAAAGTCAAAGAAAAAACTGCTCACAAAGTCATCTTCAGTCAGTCGATATGCCTTCCGATTCTCAACAACACATGAAAACATTGGAGAGCATTTCTGAATGATAAAATTCTCATAATATTCTCAGCAAGAACATTTCTAGCTATTGGTGTAAACTGATTACTAACTCATTTATCGAACATTTTGTTCTGGTTATATCACCATATTTGTAAAATTACCGTACCCTGGTTATACACCATATCTGTAAAATTACCGTACCCTGGTTATACACCATATCTGTAAAATTAACCTAGTTATATCACCATATCTGTAAAATTACCATACCCTGGTTATATCAACATATCTGTAACATTAACCTAGTGATATCACCATAACCTAGTTATATCACCATATTTGTAAAATTAACCTAGTTATATCACCATATCTGTACACAAAACCCAGTTAATATAAACTTTCTTTTTTTTTTCATTCACAGAATGATGTAAAACGATACACAATTGTTGAAATTGGATTTTACAGTTTTACAGCTTGTGTAGATCTATATTTGTGTAATTAACCTAGTAATATCACCATATTTGTAAAATTAACCTGGTTATATCACCATATCTGTAAAATTAACCTAGTTCTATCACCATATCTTTACAATAAACCTAGTTATAATACCATCACTTGTCCAGTTATAAGTCTGCATTATAAATGGAACTGGTGATATAAAGTTAATTATATACAACTATTTCATTTACACATGGGGGCAATGCAGTAGCAAGTTTTCACCAGAGAATGTGACAATTCCGTTGGATGTTGTTAGCATGTTTCGTTAGCATGACAACAAAACAAGCAAAATGTAGATCCATTTTCAAAATTTAAATTGTTTACAGGCAATATGTTGATATTATTTATTTTAAACAACTTTTATTATCTTTACCATGAATTAAATAATATTCATTTATGAAATTAGCATTTTATATACATGTTGTATAACAACACTCGTGGACGTGGGAGAGGTAACGAACTATGTCTGTATTGTGTAATGTGGCCCTACATTGCATGAATACACAATGCGATGAGGTCACCATGCAAAAATAAATGTCCTTTTCGTCAATTGTTCCAAGCATACAGAATGTAAATGTTAGTCTACAATATCTTCATGAATATAACCGATGTAATATCGGTAAAAGATCTAATCATCAGTCTACAGGTGCTTACTGATAAAACTGTAAAACGGGCTCTGTAGAACCAATGTAATATCTGTAAAAGATCTAATCATCAGTCTACAGGTGCTTACTGATAAAACTGTAAAACGGGCTCTGTAGAACCAGTGTAATATCGGTAAAAGATCTAATCCTCAGTCTACAGGTGCTTACTGATAGAACTGTAAAACGGGCTCTGTCTGGTTCTGATATATCTGTAGCCTCTTCCTGACAGTTTCCTCCTTATCATCTTCGCGCTGTATCAACGTCTCACCCGTAACGTCATCTTTCCCCTGAAACATGGTATAATGATGATCACTTGAAATCAATAGATTTCATAATTTGGCACGATAACACGATTTTGTGACATCAAAATAGCAACCACTGTTTGTCATGTAAGGTTATAACTCCTTTCTGTATTAAAAAACACATAACTTGACCTTGGGAGAATTGACCTTAACATAATTTTTAAAGGATATACTGTGAAATCAGATGTTTTCCTTGGCCCAAAATTTCATGGTTTGCCAACAAAACACCATTTGGTGGGTACATGAATTAGTGGATTACGAGTACCTAATCAAACAATTGTTTAATATCAAACTTGTAATTCCTTTGTGGACCTATGAATTCTTGGATGAAGATTACCCACGAAATCAACAAAAATTCAAAACCCCACAGAAATTAAAGATTTTTACAGTATCCTACAATGAACTTGACAGGATTGAACTCACCACAAACTTGGTGACTCACTCACCACAAACTTGGGAGATTTGACTCACTCAGCACAACCTTTGGAGGATTGACTCACTCACCACAACCTTTGGAGATTTGACTCACTTACCACAAACTTGGGGAGATTTGACTCACTTACCACAACCTTTGGAGATTTGACTCACTCACCACAAACTTGGGGAGATTTGACTCACTTACCACAACCTTTGGAGTTTTGACTCACTCACCACAAACTTGGGGAGATTTGACTCACTCACCACAACCTTTGGAGGATTGACTCACTTACCACAACCTTTGGAGGATTGACTCACTCACCACAACCTTTGGAGGATTGAACTCTGTGTGGTAGATCCTTCCACTAGGTGCATGTGTCCACCGTCCCTTGATTCTGTCAATGATCACTTCAAAAGGCACGTTGAGGTTGATTACCAGATCCACAGGCTTCTCGTTGTACAGGGCTTTGGCCTGAGGCACTGTCCGAGGAAATCCTAGCAACACCAAGGATTTTTTTAATGTAGCAAGCTGAATTAAATCACAATATCTCCCATCGTACCTTTACAAGATATGGGTATTCCAAGAAAGACAAGGGTATGGAATTCTCTATTCTTTACAAATATATTTGGTTGTAATTGGGATTCTGTTATATAAGACATCTGTTTATTTTAAATAGTTAAATTTGTTTTCAATATTAAGTCTTATATTACCTTGTCCGTGCCTAGATAATACAGAAAATAGCCTACACCTCAGTCTAACATGGCATCTGGCAGCTCCATTCTACACCGACATCTGAACTTCAAACACTTATATAGGGACCTTGATAATACCTTCAAATACACACTAGGATTCAGTGTCCAGTCTGATATATTGATACTCAGATTTATTCTTCATAATACACCCAGCTATTAAGTTTTATGAAACATTGAGCCACTCTGAAAGTATGGCTCAAAGAAGAATAACAATGATATGTGACCTTTGGCCCCTTGACCCTGATCTTGGAGGTAATGACCTGAAGGTTGTACCTTGTATAGAGACTTAAACATCCTGAATGTTGTGCACTTTGGCAATCCGAAAGTTTGACCAGTTTGTGATTAATAAATATATAGATTATCCTAATATCAAATAGATATTAGGATAAATATAATAACATAATTATATCGCATTGTGCGATATGTACATGACTTTCTTGCATACTAGACCAAGGTATCCGCATTTTCGGCAGTGCTGCACTGACTGGCGGGGGAATTATAGTGACCTTTCGGGGTCACGTTGTTGTTTGTGACATCATTTTATAAGGTTTTGGGGTCAGTCAGTGTCATTGACGTCATTAACAACTGACATCCGGGCTTCATATGCAAATGAAAAATGTGTTTACAGTTTACAACGTTACTAGAAGAGCAGCTGTTTTTATGGGTTTTAGATAATAAGTAAGAAATAGAATCCATCCCTGAGGTATGGATAGGGTAATTCAAACCCAAGGGATAAAATATTGCGCAGGAGACCCGAGGCTTTGCTATATAAATGTAACAGTGGAATGCTTACCATCCAACATCCAGCTTTCACCCTTAAACTTGTTCAATTCATTTATGATTAATTTGACCATGACATTGTCTGGTACCAGTTGACCCTTGTCAATGAACTGCTTTGCGGACATACCAGCACCTGTAATATATCGTAAACAATAAATGTAGTTCATCTGATATAGCAACATCAGTAACACAGGTAATACATTTTAATCAATCAGAAAATAGGACACAAATTTCCAGTCGTCTCTCAGATAACATTATGCTCTGTCCATTTCCAAGGCAGTATAAATTTAATGCAAGTTGTTTGACTGCCCTGTTCCCAGAAAATATCATGCATATCGTCTCATTCCTAAACAACTTATATCATGCACTATTTTTCTCCCAAAAATAATACATTCTGCAAATGTGTCCTCTTTAGCAATTAACATATGCACTCTCTGTTTTAGTCCTTTTTTAGACACCCAGAAGGTAAGATCTTGGGATAATCTTTCCTTCATGTGAAAATATGAAGGGGGGATAAAAAGCACTTTGTTCCTCTTCCAGATGAACAAGTTCTCTGTGTCCCTCCAAAGACAATTAATGTAATACCATGTCACTGCCACAGAAAATACTGTGGATCTTAAATGTGTCCACACTCCACAGGCATCTGCATCTGATATGTAGTTATGTGAAAATATGGAATAGCCTTTCTCCCAGACAATAATCACAATAGCATGCACAGTGCCGGTTGATACACTGTTTCTCTCTCCATATTACCATACAGGTACTGGACACACTGATATGATGTGCTTATATATGATAGTACTTTGCTTTTATATAGTATACACATCATATCAGTGTGTCCAGCACCTGTGTATAACCATGAACAGATAAACAGCATACAGTTAGTGCAAACAAACCAGTGCGAACAGGAATAAGGTTGAAACAACCCGACACATATGCAATTATTGGAAGACGACAACATACAAGGGTCCTGGACACACTGATATGTATATACACATCATATTGGTCAGGTGTGTTCAGCACCTGCGACTACACATACATCTCTCCTTGACAACTGAACAGCTGAATGTGTGCATGAAAAGGTGTTTGAAATTATGACTGTAAATTTAAGATATATGTCATATAAAAAACTAAGGGTATTGCTATAAAAAAGGTACCCTTAGTTTTTTATAAGACATATATCTCAATTTACAGTCAGAATTTCAAACACTTTTGGTGCATGTCACTGTAAGAGCCCTTCAAATAAGACCTTACTTGTTTTGTTTACAATCTGGGCCCTCAGTAAGTCCCCGCTAGATAGATGTTTCATGTTAAAATCCTTGATAATGCGAGAAGAGATTGTACCCTTGCCAGACCCTGGTGGGCCCATTATAATTGCCCTCAACACTTTTGTGATCATTGTTGATTCGACACCAAACAAGTATATAACTATTATATTTAAACAAATGTAAAAATTAACATGCATTAATTTTGGAAAAATAAATATTCAGAACTGTCATAAGGGAATCAATTAAGCAGACGCCTTATTATCAGACTATTATCAGTTTTCTTCGAAACACAACAACCGGAAATAGCAGGTGCTTGCCGAATGCCGATTGTCGCGAAATTCCCTACAGTGCCTTTTTTTTGTGTTTAATTATTTTTAAGTTATATATCACGTTAATGTTGTTTCTATTAAAGTATAATTCCACTTATCAGAATCATTTGGCTGAAAAATATCCGTTAAGACATCTTTACATGTGTCGTAATCGTATATTCCCACGTACGGTACACTAACGCACGAGTTGATTTCGAAAAGACAACACATGTGAACGAAAACAGACTACAAAACGAACCATACGCTGAAGAACATCGCAAATGTAAGTATGTCCGCATACTGCCTTATTGTCTTTTATCTCACAACTAATCAAGATTAAATGCGTTTGATTGAATTGAATCCTTTATTTATTACTTAATTTTAAATCCCGTTTGAATACAACAGTGCATGTTATCAGAAAGGCAAACATATCACATAGAATCTACTGGAGAAATACAAACTTAGCTTTATTTAATAAAGGAAATGTATATAAAGTTCTTAAAGGTCATCAATTACCTTTTATATCTGCCCATTATTGGACCTAGCTCTTGACCAGGGCGTTGGTAAAAGTTGATTTCCCTTATTTGGACATTATGCAGACAAACAGTTTCTCTGCGTGGCAGATTTAATTGTGCATAGGATTATGGTCCTTTTCTATCTTCGCGGTAGAGGAATTTCCCTTTATCTCAGTGGTAGAGCTTTCAACTAGGAAGTGTGAGGATCAAGGGTTCAATCACTGGTGGAAACACTATTCTCTTTCCAGTAAGTGAAAACAGTCATTTTTGTCACATACATAAATACATCCAGGCGTCTGTGATGTGCTAGACTTTTGGAACTGACACAGCCTTTCTGATCGAATATATACATGGAATATGTGTCTCTGGACATTAAGATAGTTTGAAATATTGGCCTAGCCGTCTCGCCTACCCCTAATGAATATAAGCCAAGAGACAAATATTGCATTTCCTAACAACCAGCATGGCACCAAATCTTTCAGTATCCTAGCTTATTGATATCTCACCTTGATGGAGTAATGTCGAATGTAGTCCTATTCTGGGTGCTCGATCAGAGGATCAGATATTTAGCTGACCTCATTGTGACGGTATGACCCCTTCTTCATTCCAGTATTATAACCCTTACACTCCAGAGGTTGGATGTCTTGCTGTGGTTGGCCTATCAGTGACTTTTAGGAAACCAGTATTTGGTATCTGAATTAATTGTTTATTATTTTTAGAACTTATTATATGTCTTAGTTATGGAAATCATCATTTTTTGTAAATGGCGGGGGGATCTTACTCATATCAATCCAGATATATTTATATACTTGAGACCTAATATTCCCTTGACTGTAGTTAATAATTCCATTGACCAGAAGAAGTATACCTACAGTATTACCTAGGACTAACAAAAACATAATTTGAATCATGGCTGTTGTGACATAAATTGAAGATAATATCAGTTTTGAAACAAACCCAAAGGGCAACATTTGATTCTATCAAAAAAATATTGGTTTAGTTAGCATTTACTTTATGATTTCCAGGTTTGTTCGGGTTGGCATTTTTGTCTCATTTTAGGAAGAAAATACACCAATTAGGAAGGGAATTTTCAGGAGTACATTGCAAATTTTAGGAATTTTGAATAATTTAAAAAAAATATGAACCATTTTAGACGAAAGCTGATTAGGAAAATACAGTAGGTATATTGAAGCTAGGAACATTCTCAAAGTTAAGAACTAATGTACATGTGATACCCAGGGCTTGAAACAGTACCTATTAAAGCTTCATATATATATGACAGGCATACAACAGCTGACCAGGCCATATTACCACCAGTAGTGTCCAGTACCTATGCATCATGTTATATATTGTATCAAACATTTACCTGTCACACCTCTGACATCAAAACATTCAGTCATGCTTCACTGAATTTGAGTACAACTTTATATTAGTTGTGACAATAGCATGACCAATTAGTAGTGTTTTTATTGCATCATGCTATCGCCGGAGGCTGATTAGTGTCAGTACTACCCACACCACAGGTAGGAAGGACTTGTTGTTATAGCCCAATTACTATGTCAACATGCTTGAAGGCTATTATACAAAAGAGCTGGCTGAGTTTCCTTTCTATGTGGTTTAATTTGTAATTATAGACTTGTCATGTAACATCAGTCCTGACAGATGACATTCTGAAATCTATTCAGTCGTCCAGTCCTACTTCCATATATACCCAGGAAGTATCTCACCAAAGTGATTATTTCATCCTGAAAAAGTGGTGTGCACACTCCAACATAACTATGAAATCAGTTTGAATCGGTAAGATATGTGATCTATGATACTTTTACTAATCAAGGAAAACTGAAAGTTCTACTTAAGGTTACTGCAGGTACATATGTATATTGGTTCATGTTTGGATAAGGAAATGCTAGAACATGTTCATTATCAAATGGTGTTGTTATAAAATTAAAGCTGTAATAATATGTGTATTTATTGATCTGTTACATTAGCTCTCAAGAGCTAATGTTCCATGTTGATATGTATGCGACTCTAAATAAAGCTTCTTGTATCTTGTATTATGGTATGAAAATCAAAAATACAATTAATAATACTGCATTGTTTATACCATGAAATTTTATATAATATACGTAAAGAAATAATACTAACTGTTCAAATTGTTTTTTCAAATGGCAATGTATATAATTATTGTCTTTTGAAATTTAAATCTACATTTATATGTATCTATCTCAGTTTAAATTGTAAGATGTCATTGTTCTGATAATCGTTATGTTAGTATAGAAAATGTAGAGTTTATCAGGATCAGTACTGAAAACATTTATGAATTAGAACAAATGGATTAGACAACAGGCTTAGCTTATATAACTCTTCTCCTTACCATTATATGTTATGTTTGTGTGTTAAATGTTTATTTATATAATTAAAAAGAAAAGTGTCCATGTGAAATATAAGGAAAGAAAAAAAACTGAGGTATAAATATAATGACTTACTTAAAACTACCAGCTTTCTTCCTTCACAGGGCTCTTATAATTATAAATCTGGTACTAGGTCATTTTCAAATGTGTATAAATATTTTTTGTGAACTTACCTTTGTAACAAACGAAGGACCAACACCATTGATGATATCAATTCGTTCTATTTTCAGATGCGCCTAGGTATTGATGAATCTTCATTCGAAGAGGCACATGCTCCCAAAACAAAAAGAAGAAAAATGACGAGTTACAATCATGCCGCTCGTGGCAATCCAGAAGGAAACAGCATACTGCAGGAGGATCAACCTAAGCTGTCAGCACCCCCAAACAGTGACAATGACTCCCTCAACTCATCATTTGGCACATTGGCTTCTCCGCCAAAGAAACGCAAGTTGTACAGGAACCAGAATCAGTTGGCAAAGGCCACACAGAAATACCACTCGAAGAAAGACACAATGTACAGCGACACCGACCTTTCCACACTAGACCAGACCGATACTCCAGATTCACTCAGTATGATCAGTGCAATCAATCCCGTGTCAGATATGTCCATGATGACCACATTCTCACGCATGCAAAAACCCACAGGACGACCTGATGTGACGATGGAAAGAGCTGTGCAACGCGCACGAGGACAGCCTGATGGGGCTGAGAAATCTTTCCACAGAATGGCTAGTAAAGGAGTACAGCGGTACGCGACCATAGAGGAGGTACGGGAAACAGCCGAGGGTGGAACAGACACCAGCTCTCACTCCAACCGCAGCGAGGGAGACTCCGGTAAACTGATGCCCCCTCCAGCTGCCTTACAGCCAATGGAACGGAGTAAATCAATACGGGTAAGTACAAAATAAAAATAAAAGTTTCCCCAGACTTAATACATCTTACCACAGCAATTATCATATTGATTTATTAATCTTCAACGCATCTTACCATGGCAATTATCATATTGATTTATTAATCTTCAACGTATCTTACCACGGCAATTATCATATTAATCTATTTAAATCTTCAACGCATCTTACCACGGCAATTATCATATTAATTCATTCAATCTTCAACACATCTTACCACAACAATTATCATATTAATCTATTAAATCTTCAACGAATATTACTACAGCAATTATAATATTAATTCATTTCAATCTTCAACACATCTTACCATGGCAATTATCATATTGATTTATTCAATCTTCAAATTGATTGAAATTTCAACAGGGAGAGTTTTTTTAAAGTGAAATATTTTTTTTTATAAAAGGTGAAGATTTCCAGAGTTGCGAGCACTGCAGCAGGCAAGCTTAAAGGCCTAAAGGTAAAGAAAAACCTAAATGACAGCCGGTCTGGTCTTAGTTCTGGGAAGAGGAGGCTGGAAGAATCACAGGCAGTAGAAACAGATGGTAAGTGTCAATAATGTCGAGAAGTTAGATATTTATTTTGTATGTTTTTAAAATGGGGCTACAATGTTGGGAATATCATTGCAGTATTGCAATATTAAAAAAAGCCTGAACTCTTCAAGTTTTATCGTATTAAAGTCAAAATCATCCATTGATACCTGTACAAAAAAACACTTACTTTCAGAGATGAAAATTTGCTGAATACCAGGTGTGCTATGTAATTTGGATGGATAGACTTCTCAAAAATGTTGATTTTAATATTATGACTCCAGCAATTTCCATATAAAATTGTATGAAACAAATGAAAGCAATATTTCTCAAAAAATATTTAATTTTGGGTTTAAAGGTGTTGGAGCTTTAGCAGGCATTGTGCAAGGGCTAAAATATTTGAGAATTTATTTTTAACTTCAAAGCAATCTCTTTCTCCTCTGTTACAAACCTGAAACAACTGAATCTTATATAATTACTTCCTAATATTTCTTCACCAGAATCCAAGAAAACCAAATTGAAGGAGCTGCCATTTAAGGACAGAAGGAAAGTGAGGAAAATGTTAAAAAACAATTTCAGCATGATTCAGCGGTCTAAACAAATCTGGGATGAATTGAGAAGGTGAGTTACCAATACATACCATTAAACAACAAACATCTAAAATAAGTTAATGGAATAATGGTTTTCAGCAAGTGGTGTCAGAAAAACAAGTTGAAAGTTAGAAATATTTGTAGCTAATCACATGACACTATTAAATCACAATGGTTCACCTGTTTGTACATTTAAAATCGAGGTTTATGATGGATTGACACTTAACTATTTAACTCAATTTGACATAAAACAAAATAAAACAATGTGTTGTCATAAAACAAAGTGTCATTTTAAACTTCATGAAGTTTATACAGATACTTTATTACAGCTTGAAAAAAATTATATCTTTCCTGAATTTGATCACAGGTTTGTGTCATATGTAACATCAAGCACAGTTCATTAATGATTTGTTTTATTCGTGGTTGTAGACACGATGTGAAGGAGAAGAGGAGGGCTGAGTTGTGTACAGAGCTTATGGGTATGGTCAAGGGCAACATGAAAGAGGTGAGTGGCCAACAGTAACACTGACGGTGTACTGACAACCAACTTTGACCTTGTAATGGTCACAACTGATGGTAAACTGACCATCACTGACCTTGAATCCTTCCAATACTTACAATTAAGTGACCAACACTGACAGTGTACTGACAACCAACTTTGACCTTGTAATGGTCACAACTGATGGTAAACTGACCATCACTGACCTTTAATCCTCCAACACTTACAATTTAGTGACCAACACTGACAGTGTACTGACAACCAACTTTGACCTTGTAATGGTCACAACTGATGGTAAACTGACCAACACTGACCGTGTACTGATGACCAACTTTGACTCTATAATGACCATCTCTGATGGAAATTAAGTGACCGACACTGACAGTGTAATGAATAACATTGAAGTAGTTATTTGAGTGACTGTATACAAGGAAACTTCCTCTGTAATGAGGGCTTGAAGTTTACAAGGGATATTGTATTTGGATTGAAAACATAGGTAGAATAAATTTGGTCACCTAGATATGGGGTTTGATTTCTTGTCTGTGTTAATTTCAATGAGGACTTTCGTGTACCAGGTAATTGGTAAACTAGTAATTTACCGTGCATGTATACTTAATTTCTGCCGCCAATTTGTTAGCAATCAAGTTCTATGAAAAGAAATAATGATGTTTTTATTGGACAGCAGAAATGTCATTCTAGATGTTTCCATTATCCAGCTTACTTAAATTAGTAAGGAGATATTCTGTGTAGCAGAATTAATCATTAACTATGTCAAAACATTCTGTTTCCAGCTTGCCTACGCCCATGACACAGCACGAGTGCTACAGTGTTTAGTACAGTATGGAACCGCAGATAAGAAAGAGGAGGTCTTCAGTGAACTAAAAGGTATATATATATTCAACTCATTCACGCCTGCAATTTCATAATGAACTATTCTGACCTTTGAATTGGAAAAGTTCAAATGTGTCCTCAGGGGTGAATTAGTATGATTATATTTAAGGTATGATTTTGTATGGAGCCTGTTGTTTGTTGAAACATATATAGCCATCTCCAAACTGCTGTTTAAATGTCCACTGTTCAGTCTGAGACGCTGCTCCAATGTGAGGCCGATTTTAAAGAACATAGCAGTGAAGTTTTAGATAAAAGTTTACTCATTAAACACTGGCTGCTAAGCTTGCTCAAAAGTTGAAAAGCAGTTTTCAAGTTTTACTTTTTATATATGTATTTGCAAATAATTAATGTGAGGAAAAATATAGAGAGTTCTCTCCATAGTGAGCCGATAATAATTTGACGACAGCATAGATTTCTTAAAAAATTCATTAGTCTGGTCAGAAGTATCGGTAGTCAATAATTCAGAAGAGATAGACAAGAAAAACGTATCTGACATATTTGTTACTGTTTGCAAAGCAACATTTATATTCAAATGCGTAACCCTTGATAAACTTGTCTGAGATGTAAAGCAAAAATTCTCCTCTCCTGTCGCTGCTACAGATCTTTACAATGAAGATGGTATTTTTGTATCCACTTTTCTGTTTTACAGATCAGATGTGCATGATGGCCAAGTCAAAGTATGCCAAATTTATTGTGAAGAAGTTTTTGGTATATGGGTAAGTAAATATCAACCTTATTATTTAGATACATATAACACTGTGAAAACGTAATATTTAAAATATGAAATATCATTGAAAGAGCAGTTAGGCAAGACTTACTGATCTAACAATTTTGAAACGTGATATGCTATGCTTTAATGTTTGATATATACGAATGTCGAATGTCAACTCTTTATTGAAAATGTTATGCAGAATAAATAGATTTGAAGGAGGTTTTATTTTCTTGTTTGAATCTTGTAGGACAAAGACACACAGAAACGCAGTAATAAAAAGCTTCAAGGGCAGTGTGAGGAAACTAGTGCGCCACAAAGTAAGTACATTGTGTATAAGAAAACAAAATTAGTGCTTTACAGTTCTTTAAAAATTAAGATTTGTTTATTATTTATACCTAATATAATAACATCCCTATACAACCAGTTATCTAAGGAAAACACTGATAAAGGCTCACCCTTTTGATAATAAATGTACATGTATTGTTTCATTTTCTTATTTTTTGTTCATCTGTAATTCTGATGTATTGTCAATAAAACATTTTGAATTGAATTCAGTGATTTTTCTACACATTAAACAACTATCCAATTGCATTTAAAATTATATCAAACATTGTTTATATGTGTGGAAAAAGATGTATGTGTGATGATGACATTTTTCTACTTTTTCGGTAAAAAATAATCTTGGGAAATTGTCTGGGAAATTTCATCTTTAATATACATGTACCAGAGGAAACTTTCAGTACGGAACATGAAAAAAAACTAACAGTCTTGTCTATATGAGACCTGCGATATTGATGTTCAGAAAATGAAAGTTAGACGTTAAAACTTAATCGTAATAGTTATCATTAGGCAAAGTAGGCAGAAAAAAACACTGCCATTTCTTTCTGTCAAAAGGACTCTTGTTATAATTTAGAGTTTCTGTTTGTTTCCTGTGTCCTGTTGTAAATGTCAGAATTTCTTACTCTCTATAGGAAGCGTCCGATGTCGTGGAGTTCGCCTACAATGAATATGCCATCGCTTCACAAAGGTTATCACTACTAGAGGAGTTTTATGGACCCAGCTTTATGCTCTTCAAGGTAAAATTCAGTCATTTGATATTGTTGTTTGATATTTACATATGTTTTGTTATTGTGGTGATTTTGTGATTTTATCTTTTATTATTATACATGTCAATTACTAAGTTAAATAAAATTGATACAGAAATCATATTACCACATAAAACTGGTATTTCACTGATTCACCATAAAAATTAACACAAGTTTGCTGGAGATTATTTATCTGAAACCTTAACTTTTAAAAGTGGTAATATAAGAAATTTTGATGTCATTTGTTATTTCAGACCCCTGATGTGAAGTCGCTGGACCAGATGTTACTCGTACAGCCAGACAAGCGCGACATGATACTTAGTAATATGAAGGAGGCCCTTCTCCCTCTCATAGACAAGTAAGTAACTCTAACAGACCATGGTACTTCTTCATGATCAATTTACACCCTTTTGCTGTAAACAGTTTAAAATAATTATAGGATGCTTTGCAAAAACAAAACAAAAACAAAAAATTATAGTGTGGTATTGTCCCTTTTTGGTTGGTGTAAAACCTGAAAAATGAATAGTACAAACTCAAATAGCTCTTATATTCGATGTCATATTCTTGGTCATAACACATCATTTGTTATACTTAATGCAGTGATTGTTAGATAAACTTGCAAAACTAATTCTCCAAGTTCAGGGATCATTGTATGTACTTTCTACCATGATAAGTATGTATACCTATTCTGTAATTTTAAACGTCCCTAAAACGACCCTAGCTTTTGATAGGATGTTAAACCCTGTACAACCAACCAACTGGAAGTTCTAGTATCATCATGTCATACAATTTTACAGAGATACAATTCTTCATTATTTTCTAAGGTTGTGAAATAACTACATGCCCTATGAGACAATTGACCTATTTTGTTCTTGCTCATTTTCCTAGGGAGGTGCTGAAACACACAATGGTCCACAGAGTGTTCTTTGAGTTCTTCGTCTACGCATCAGACAAGATGAGGACAGTAAGTGAATTGTGACTATAGTGGTTGTATTGAATTCGTAAATAATAAGCAGTTGAAAACAGTATCTATATGAAGTGTACAAATACATGTGTATGTTTATTTTTGAAAATATATCATACCTATAGAAGTTTAAAGCATTATAGTGTTTTGTTGGAAATGTGCAGACTTTTGTCTTTTATTGAGATTATTTGAGAAAGTCATCTTTAATCCATTGTTTGACTAATTAAAGGTATGTTTGATAAACAACTTTAGGCAGTAAAGATCATTTTCGCAAATATTTTGTTTTCTTTTTTTCTTGAAATTGAGAGAAAAACTAATGAGAGTCAAACTATTGACCCCAAATATATAGAAAGACACTGCTTAAACATTTATATTGTACTGCTTTCAGTTATAGAATATACTAATAAGTATTTAACAGCTACATATATGAAACATTATTGTATTGTCTGTTACAGGACATGGTGGAGTCCCTGAGAGACTGTGTCATTCACATGATGCACACACGTGACGGGTCCAGAGTGGCCATGTACTGCTTCTGGTACGGTACAGCAAAGGTTGGTATACATATGTCTCCTCATTATGTATCTGGCTACTACATGTACCAGCAAGTCCACAGATAATACCTGGCATCTGCCACTGTTCGACAAAACCCAAATATATGAACACACTTTGATGATGTCTCCTCCTTAACTATTACTACATTACCAAAAGGTTAAAAAGAAGGTTGATATTGTAATGGTTTGGGGGGGGGTTAATATTGCAAGGTTGTTACTTTATGTTCTTTGTGAATGGATTTTGCTGTTAGCAGATTTCTAAAAGCTGTTTGTGTTTCTGTCAAGTGTTAATTAATTGATCTTACAAATATGGAGTGGTGCACATCTTTTCAATTTTTTTATGTCTGACATGCATGTAATAAAGGCTGTAAAACCTTGTTCCTTAATGTTACAGGACCGCAAGGTGATAATCAAGAGCTTCAAGACACACGTGGTGAAGATTTGTAAGGAGGAGCACGGCCACATGGTGCTGTTAGCCATGATTGATGTGGTGGACGATACCAAGATAGTACAGAAGGCCATTTTCGAGGTTAGGGGTCTACATTACCGGAAATTAAAGTTTTATTTTTTGTGTGAACCTTTTTCTTCAAGTAAAGGGGTCTACCCTACGGGAAATTTTAATTTTAGTTTTTGTATGAAATTACTTTAATTTTCTCTCTCTTTCTTAAGACATAGTCCTCATATTTCATGTAAATTAGATTTAAATTTGACAATACTTATGCAAATTTCAAGTGAGTTTATAAGGACCTATACAGTTTGAGTGGAACTGCTGGTGTGGAACTACTTCAATCAGTGTACCAAATGTCCTTCTATTTCCTGTTTATATAATCCGGATCAATAATCTAGAGTAAAAAATATAACCAATTTTTGTAATCCATCAGGAAATGCTGAAGTCCCTGAATGAAGTGGCCACAGACCAACAGGGTAGGAAGGTATTACTGTACCTACTGAGCCCCAGGGACCCCCATCACTTCCATCCGGACATTGTACGGGTGCTCCTAGAGGGCGACAGGAACCCACACAGGTAGGATTAGCGTGATACCCCTATGTACAAGTCACATCTCATTTAAAATTTCTGGTAAAAAATTAAAGAGGTTTTAAGTAAACAACTGTCTGTATTTTAATATCGATCAATAAAATAATTTAAAGCAAAGCAATGTAAAGTGCCTTTAACTCATTCACCCTTGAAGACACATTTGAACTCTTCCAATTCAAAGGTTGGAATAGTTCATTATGAAATTTCAGGGGTGAACAAGTTAAAGGAATTTGGCAAATTATATAGGGGCTATACAAATGTTGTATCTTATCATTATTAGTATGAAAGTAATAAAACAGAAGGTCTTGCTCAGCACCAATGTGATGTGTTTTCTTTTGCAGTAAGAAGGACAAGACAGTACGACACAAAGAGTTGTTGGAGTTTGTGTCGCCCCAACTGCTCGCGTACATTGTGGAAAACACGCGCGAAATGGTCCTAAACAACGCTTCCATGCTCCTCCTCCTGGCTATTCTCACCCATGCTGTTGGTAGGTAGTCCCTAACGTTTCCTTATATTTGTTAATATCCAAATTTTAATTATACAAATTCTATTTCTTCTATTTTTAATTGTTTCACATAACAGCGTATACTCAATTTTATAATGTCAATACACATAAAAGTAAAAGTCTGGCGGGTGTTTTTCACATCCTGTTATTCTCTTGTATGGGAACTTCCAAAATTTAGGAATTCTGTTTGACACTGAACAGGTGTATTTTTGTGATATGTTTGATTCCTCTGAAATTGTATGTGATTTTGTAATTTCAGGTGATCCATCTGCAGCCATGAAGGCAATGGCCAAGATTGCAGCTGAGCCATTTGTGGCTGGAAGCTTGGACAACATGCATATTGTGGAACATTCTGCAGGTCACATGACGCTGAAAAGGCTGATACAAAACGACCGTGATCGTATCCAGGCGGGACACACAGGTCAGTTGTGTACAACCTGTAGCTGTTGTCAGCACTGTGGCTCTGTGACGCAGACTCCAAGTACATACCTCTGAGGTCATGTCTAATTGTGAGGTGACAAGTCCTACCATATGGTGACAAATGTCACTTTGAGGTTAAAAGTCTTCATTTCAGGTCGCAAGACCTACCTTGAGATTGCAATATACAGTAAGGTAACAAATCTCACTTTAGGTCAAAAGACTTACCCAGAGGTCACAAGTCCTACTGTAAGGTAACAAGCCTCACTGTGAGGTCACAAGATTTACTCTGAGGTCACAAGTCTTAATGTAAGGTAACATGTCTCACTGTGAGGTCACAAGATTTACTCTGAGGTCACAAGTCTTACTGTAAGGGAACAAGATTGATCTTGAAGTCACAAGACTTACTCTGAGGTCACAAGTCTTACTGTAAGGTAACAAGACTTACCCTAGGTCACAAGTCTTACTGTAAGTTAACTAGTCTCACTGTGAGGTCAAAGTCTTACTGTAAGGTATAAAATCTCACTGTGAGGTCACAAGACTTACTGTAAGGTATAAAATCTCACTGTGAGGTATAAAATCTCACTGTGAGGTCACAAGACTTACTGTAAGGTATAAAATCTCACTGTGAGGTCAAAAGACGTCTCAAGTCTTACTGTAAGGTAACAAGTCTCACTGTGAGGTGAAAGTCTTACTGTAAGGTATAAAATCTCACTGTGAGGTCACAAGACTTACTCTGAGGTCACAAGTCTAACTGTAAGGTAACAAGACTTACTCTGAGGTCACAAGTCTAGCTGTAAGGTAACAAGACTGATCTTGAAGTCGCAGGACTTACCTTGAGATCACAAATCTTACTGAATGGTAACCAATCTTACTTTGAGGTCACATGACTTACCACGAGATCAATAGAATAGCAAGACTCACTGTGATGTCACAGGACAATCCTGAATTCACAAGACTTGCTGTAAGGTAACAAGTGTCACTGTGTGGTCGAAAGACTGATCTCGAGTTCAAAAATCTCATTATAAGGTCTGGAGTCACACTGTTAAGGAAATTGTCTATTGCTATATCACAAGTCTTTCTTTGAGGTCAGAAGTCTTACTGTATGGTACCAAGTCATGCGTTGACATCATAAATCTTACTGTGAGTTTATCAATCTTCCCAAAAGCTTGCTGTAAGGCCTCGTAACAGTCCAGTCTTACACATAACCTGTGAAAGCTCGGACATAGTAGTTACAAGAGTCCTCAAAAGTGTGTTTGTACCTCGAGAGAGAATCAAAATGGTTTTGTAGCGTTGAGAAATATGTACTCAATACTCTAAAGTGCATGGATTTGTATATAATTATATAAATAATAAAAAAAAAATATTTAAGGGGACAACATGATGGCAGAGTTGGGCACTAGGATTGCCTCTGATGTATAGAATATGCAAATATAGAAAACTTGTCTCTCATAATATTAAAAAGCCAAAACTTGGATCCTACAATTATTCTCAGCTACCTTAAAAACACACTGACGAAATGTTTTGTCTCCTACACCAGTACCATATTCAGCTTAGGTGTTTTACCATTCATCTTTTATCTGGTTAGATGAGAAAAATATGTATGCAGGAAAACATAGGTTAAAGCATTTGACATCTAATAGACTTATTACTGTCAGTGAGATATCGTCTCCAGAGTAGAGGACAGAAGAAATTGACATAGAAATGTGGTCTACTTACAGTGCTATTCTCCCAAGTGCTCCTAGAAACCCTGACGGAAGGGTCTCTCAAGTCCTGGGCTGCATGTAACAGGGGATGCTTCATGCTTATATTGTAAGTATTAAGTTTTGTTACCATTTATTACCGGGGTTGTTTTTATGAGAGATAAGTTCTAATTATAAGTGAGTTATAAATAACTGGTATTATTAGAATGTGTGAAATTTGGGTGCAGAACCATTTTACAATTCTTGTTATTTCAAATCCCTATTTGGTGTCGAGATGATCTGAATGTTGGACTAGTGCTTTCAGCTTTAAATGATAACAGGAATCATTATAGGTATAGAAGGAGATTTTGGTTATCGACACCTATTTAATTACAAATGGCCGTTCTGAAATTGTTGTAAGAGGCCATTTTGGGAGAATTTTTTTTATCAAAGTATAGGTGACAAAAAATTTGTTCAATTGCCTTCAGCAATATTTCAAAGATTCATTGGTATGATAATCATATATAGTCACGTTTATATAACAAACAGATTCCTTTTTCACTCAATTATTTGTCACTAATGTTAAGTTTGACCACTTTCATTTTTTTACAGTCTGTTGGAGCTTGACCATCCGGACATTACGGACAGAGTGATAACACAACTGACTGGCATCAAAAAAGCACTGAAGAAAATGACATTTAAAGGGGCGCAGATTCTCCAACAGAAACTGGACGCTCTCAGTGGAGAGTACAAGCTATGAATAACTACAGAAGCACAGCACTCGCTGGAGAGTACAAATTGTGAATAACTACAGAAGCACAGCACTCGCTGGAGAGTACAAGTTGTGAATAACTACAGAAGCACAGCACTCGCTGGAGAGTACAAGTTGAGAATGTGTTAAGACCACAGGAACATGTTGTTATCGTTCAGCTTCTGGAAACCATCAGATTGACCACGTTATGAATTTAGTGTCTGTTCTTGCAAGTCTTGGCAAGATCATGGATAACACTTCACCGGCTGAATTTATTGAATCTTTCTATAGCAGATACAAGACTGTAAATTAGGTTGTGGAGGGTTAAGTTGTATGTTTTCAGGCATAACATCGTTAAGACTTGGTATATCTGTTAGTTGTGCTGAATTCTAAAGTAATAAACGAAAAAGAATATTAAGCTAGCATTATTTTTGTGTAAAACTTGAATAGCCAAGAGTGTCTTCCCAGCTTTAATTATGAAAGCTGAACACACGTGTATATCTGTACAAAGGTACTACTGATCATGTAAGAGAATGAAATGACATGTTGAAAATGTTGACAACGACTGCGTTGGTATGTGCAATTCCTTCTATAGCTGTGTGTGTATGTCTAGTGTCGGGGACGGTGGTTCATTTTACTGTGAAAGTATCAAGTGTGGACACTGCTTCTTTTACAGCCTCCGAGACTTCTAATAACTAAATAGGGTACACAAACGGGTTTTAGTAAGGGGACTGGGTAATTATTCTGATAGAGCGTGGCGGGGTCACCAACCTCCAAAGGACTTGTGATTCGCATCATTCGTTAATTATTAGAGACAGTTCTGTTCTTCAAACATGAATAATACAAAAACATAAATTGAAAATCTGATGATCGATTTGTTAAGGCCATCCACAGTTTCTATTTATGTGCCATTTTCACCAAAATATTTCTTACACCTATACACATCTTCAGAAAACACAGGAAACTGGCACTGGGTTTAATAGTTTAAATTTCAGCTTTTGATAAAATACGGTTTGTTTGTGAAATTATTGGGAAAATGAAATCTTAAATGAAACTTCTTTTGGCAAATTTCCATTTGAAAAAGACTTGGCTGGTTCTAACCTAAACTTTTTTAAAGATGGTGACATCATATACATGTACAATCACACTTCAAAGGTTTGGGGATCATGTTAGCACCAAGGAAATATCTAAGTAACACAGGATGGGCTTACAATGGGATATGATCATATCTACAGTTTTAATAACAATATTTATACATTTTATGACATGTCTTTGTTGCTTTATGGTTTTATGTTGAAATAAATGTTTTACTCTGAAAATTAAGTCATGTTCTGTATTATTACCCTGCTATATATATTGAAATACATCTCTCCCACACTTCTTGTGCTATCCAATTTTTTCTAGGGAGAAAATTAATTAGCTATAGTCCCCCACTGAATCCCAGGAGGACTAAAGTTTGCAATCTGTCCTTCCATTCATCCATCCTTCAGTCCAAGAAGTTTGTCCAGGGCATATCGTCTATACTATTTCACCTGGAGTAACCAGATTTGGTGCACAAGGACATCTTGGGATGGCGAGTGCAAGAAGTAGGTCA
>JAUMHH010058105.1:0-23263 GCA_032359455.1 Chlamys rubida
CCAATATGGAAATTTGAGGTTTAAATCTTTAAAATCTTTCTTCTTCTGTACCATTGGAGGAATTTTATCTAATACAAATAATTTCCCATGGTTGCTTTATTATCCAGGTGAGCGATACAGGCCCTCTGGTCCTCTTGTTTTCTCATTTGCCTGTGGTCCATGTGAGGGTGACTGGGTCTGTATCGCTCACCTGAATATTGAAGCAGTCATAGCCAAACATGTTCATTAAATATTGTACTGTTCTACAAATATTTCACTCGCAAACTTTGTCGGCTCCATCCGTTGAAGCTACCAGCCAAATATTTTTATATGCTTTTATGCTTTTTGGTTCTTCTTTAGAAGTTGATTTGAAGCGTTTGGCATATTTCACCCCTGTAACCTAGAAAGTAGGTTCAGGTCATTTTCATTCTTAAACGTTGTTAGGCTGTACCCCAGCAAGCCACTAGCCAAATATGAAGATTCTATACCTTTCAGTTCTTCAGAAGAAGTCGTTTGAAGTGTTTGACTTATATCACCCCTGTGACCTTGAAAATAGGTCAACGTCATTTTCATTCTCAAACTTTGTCGGGCTTCTACCAACAAAACTTTCAGCCAAATATCATGACTAGGCCTGTCCATTCTTCAGAAGTTGTTTAAAGGAAAAGTTGACGGAAGACGACGAATGGACGACAGATGTCACACCATAACATAAGCTCACTTGCCCTTTGGGCAGGTGAGCTAAAAACAGTATTCGTAGTATTGTGAATACAGAAATGAACTTGTAGTTTGGTTATGATGCCTTTTTTAGCTCAGCTGACATGAGTGCTTCTGAACCAAAGTCCATATGCTTTTTGAGAGATCACTTGAAGATTTTAATACATACTATTCCTGTGACCATGAACTTCTTAGTAATTAGTTAAACCCAAAGTTGTTTTAACCTTCATCTGAACAAGATACAGGCTAAATACTTGTCTAAGCTTTCGTGTAGTTCTTAAGAAGTTGTTTGAAGATTTTTAAACATATGACCCAATTGATCCTGTTAATTGGTCAAATAATAAGCTTAATCAATCTTCATCTCAGAAATATGACTCCTGGATTTGTAGTTTTTAAGAAGAAGATATTTTTTTTTTTTAAAACATTTAACATTTGTGGGTCAAGTTGAGTTCTTTCAATACAAGTTACCCAAGGAAGCAACATATCCAATATAATGACTCTGGGCCTTATATTTCTAATAGTGTTTAAGGTAAAAAGTTAAAGACTGACAGCACAAGTATCGTAACTCAAGCTCACAGGCATTTCATGTCAAGTCATTAAAAGAGTGTATATGTTTCTCACATTGTAAAGTGCCTGTGCACACATATAAATTGGCTGGATATAAATATAAAGTATTCCAGGAAATTTCCGCCCAGTCAAACAACCGCCCTTCGCCCATGCTATCAATATTTTCGTCCAGTGTTAATTTTGACCTTCACATTTCATTGCTATGTATATCCTGTTGTTTACTTATATTTGCTTTTATGATAAATTCTCCCTAATTACGGAGGGCAAAAAAGGCGAAAGTTAAATTGTAGCGAAAATTTCCCGGTATACAGTATGTAATTTCATTTTTCCATTTGACACCATAATAAATGTTTCCACATAAAACGAAAATGGCCATACTAGATAAATTATACTTTATTGTCAGATTCTGTTATACCTCATACTGCAGCAGTCAACATCATTTTTGGGTGCATTAACAAATACAAACATGTACTACGTAACTTGATCGTCTTTGATAGTGTATAATGTATATTACAAAACGTCTGGTACAAAAACTATAGCTCTCGATCAGTGTGTTATCAGTGAGGATTTTGTACTGTACATATCTAAGTCATTCCAATGAGTTATCACAGCATCAGGTTTATGTACATCACATTGGAATTGATACGCAGAAAAAATTAGACATTTTATTATCAAGTGCATACAACAGTGAGTAAAACAGCTGAAAAAAAAGCAGAATTTTCCCCACAAATCGCTAAATTTAATATCCTTTAAAAAAAAAATAAAAAAAAAATCAAGATTATTTTACACAAATTTGTGTTATCTTTTGGTTATCGACTTTTATTTCTTCCACAATTTTTTCTTCAATGTTATATTAAGCTTCCTTGTACATATTTCCTGTGATTTGTTTTAGAGTTACCTCCCTTGGTAAAACTATTTAAAGATTCAACAGTTTAGTTAGTAAATGCTGATTCATTCATTCTTTTGTACTGTATTAATTAACTTAAGTCCAAATTAAAATCAGAAAATGTGAAACTCTTTTATAAAAGAGTTACATGTCACAGAAGTGTAAGGTCACATACATCCTTAAGCTTACAGTACAACTTTTTCAGGATATAATTAATCACTAAACCATTTATTTTCCTCAGGGTTGTGAAAATTTCTGCCATCTATAATGTTTAGTATACATCTCTTAGATACCATTATAATAAAGTACCGGTATATTTAACCTGGTTTACATGGTTTCCTAAATTCACGATCCAAACACACAACCTTTACTGAAGTACATATTTCTACAGCGATTATAGTACTCTTCAATTTTGAAATATTAGCAAACCAAATCCTGAAGCGTTTTATCTGGAAGGGAAGGATTGGCCTTGCTCGAGTGTTCCTGTACGTGTAATACATGTGTAACCTTACAAACTTACACCAATACATATCTGTATATGTAACCCTACAGGGACATCATAAATTGCACCTTGCCAGTCAAAGATGACAGTTTATATTTTAAAAGTGCACATCAGATCTTGCCAAATCATAAAATATTTAATGCCTTATTTTAATTAGTACAATTAGAGGTCATTTACAAAATGTACATATATTTTGTGTAGTCTGTACCTGCAGACTCTCACGTACAATGTACATATATTCGTACAGTATTTAAATGTATGTACAATGTTTTTATATAAAAATCAAAAGTTAGATAACTTGTGGTAACTAAACTAGGATGGACGGAGAGTTTAACTTGGGGTAACAAACGTGTGTCTTGATAAAGAAGGGGGCTGCTCCGAAAATGTTGACCTTATATTGTCTACACTGTTGGAATTACTCCATCCTTTCTCCCACATACCAATTTTAAGTTAATTTGTATCCTACAAATATATATTTGTAAGGATTCAGTGTTACATGGGATTTAACTATTGAACTAACTTCTTTGTAGACAATCCATTTATTATGTATGCATTCAATAATTGTATGCCTAAAGGAATACAGTTAGCTACCTGGTACCACTTGTATAAAACATCTCTAAGTTGAAGAAAATCTCCAGCAATGTATTGTCTGTTGAAAATCTTAGACTTGAGGAAATCTCAAGAGTTGAGATGTTTTATACAAGTGTAATGTTATTAAAGGAAACTTCTCCACTATAGTAGTTATACTAGGTTGATCTTTTGTGCAATCAGAGATAGGTTTACCATTCAGAGTAGATGTAGGGTATATCAATAATACGGGAAGGTGCATACAAGACAGTTATGGTATTTGTAAATCAATGCTTGCAACGTGAGTATTGATAGTGTAAGCGTTCATTTTACGTTCTCTTTGCGAAAAAATAACGTAGAAATATTGAAAATTTTCAGTCATAACATAAAAGCATATTATTGCATCAACAAAAATAGGTAACGGCAGTAGTGCAGATATCGATGTCTGATAATGAATGTATGTACGTGCAGCTATGGTGCCCATATAATGGATGATAATACACAAATATCTGGACGGAATCCTCGGTGAATATTTGTAGATACTACAGAGTAACAAATTGTATAGTACCTCTACACAAAGTAACTTGTCTATATACCAAACCTTGGTGAAATAGGAAAACCTGTATAAAACGACCTTCATGGAGGTCCAGTGGAACAGATGTCTTGGTAAACTAAACCTGTGTAATCTGAAAACCTGTATGAACCAGACATTCAAAGAGATACCTGTTAGTACACATTTTTTATTTATACTTTGAAATTATGTAGATTTGTTTGTTTGTATTACAAGTGTACTTATCAAAGTAAATGCAGCTCTCTGATTGGTCAGTTTACCGTAAAAAGTAAAACAACCATAGGACTAGACTTCCTGGGCTTATTAGAGGTAAAATACTGTAACGTATTTTATATTTGTTTTGTTATCACTCTTCACTAACATTTACAGTGAGACATGTGGTAATGGTTTTCTCGAGCTGAAAACTCACAGACAATAAAAACTATTGTCTACATTATTACAAGTATAAAAATTATATCTACATATTTGAATTAAATCTATTGCTAATACATGTTTATTTTATAAATAGGTCTTTGATTGTCAGCACTTTAATCTGTCAATCTATTAATGAAGTGATTTATTACAAGTCGTCTGTAATATACATAGAGTCAAATAAATGCATGAATTTATACATTTTAAACAAAACGTATTACTCAAGATAATAAACAAACTAAAAAAACTTGACCTTATAATAGAAGATCTGACCGTGCTCAAAATTCTGTGTCAGACATGATTCTGTGTCAGACATGATTCTGAACAACTCTGGTGAGGTCATTAAATATAGAGAAGAGTGGCAACCAATGAACTACAAATTTCTCCGCTTTTCAATTACAATTTTTATATTTATTTTCACCTTTTCCAAGGTTAATCTCTAAAACAGGGACACTAATATAAAATATTTTTATAACTACAAAGTTAACATGCTTATTGCAAACTCTGATACCTTAAAATCTGTAGAAACCCTTTTTGCGATCCTTGAATTAAACACAATTCATATTTTAACCAAAGAATTGGAGCTACATGGAAAAACTCTACTCAAGGTCAGTGAAGCAAAAGAAATAGGTCACAGTGACCTAAATTTAAAATACTTGTGCAATACTCTTCAAGATGAAGCTTGATGACAGGAGAATTTACTTCTGGTAATAGAATAACCAAGATGTAGTATGGACGGATGATTATGGATGGGAAAAAAATCATTTAATTGCACCCTCCACCCTGTGAGGGGAAAAAAATATCAATAAATAATAACATAATATTCGTGAGGTAATTAAGTACATACACTGCATGTACCAGTTTACAGCCCAGTCCTCTACGTGTCAAAGTTCACTAGAAACAACTCAGAATATTTGTCTTGTCATGTGTAATATTATAGCATAACAAGAAACACATCTCGGTACACACTTTCATAGCTTATAATCCCGGCTGTACATTTTCCATGAAATTCCATGGAAATAGCATGGAAAGTTTGTCCATGGAAAAAGCCTGGAGTATTGGCACTATTTTTCCATGGATTTTTTTTTTTTAAACCTGAAGGTTGTCTGGACATAACATCCATGCAGTTTCCATGGAACAGGGTGGACAATGTCCGGGCTTCCATGGAACAGGGTGGACAATGTCCGGGCTTCCATGGAACAGGGTGGACAATGTCCGGGCTTTCATGGAACAGGGTGGACAATGTCCGGGCTTTCATTAGAACAGGATGGACAGCCGGCTGGCGGTGAAGAGAATGTCTACAGCACACTATTTCATTTATACAAACTTTTGTCATCTGCTGTACACTTTAATTTGAGCCTGTCAATACAATCATGTATTCACAATACCATGATTCCAACCGGAATAAAATCGTGAAAGTAAGGACACAGTGAACGTAAAGACAGTGAAAATTTTATGTTACACAGTTGTCAATGCCACAAAAGAGTTTTCTCCAAAATTTTCTTCTTAATGAAAATTTCATAGTACAGTAAAAGTTTTAAAAACAAAAATTTGTTTTTAAATATCACTTATGATTTACATTTCTACCTTTTTTACATGATAATTTGTTTCCCCATTATCACAATACATATCATTTTTTACATTATAACTAGATTTTCTATTGGACGATTCTCTCTATCCAGTCGTCCAATCATCTTTGAAATCAGCAGTTCGTGTAATGAAGTAAGCTCTTGAGTTGTTCGTAAGGTGGCGTCCTATTGGATGACACAGGCCTTGCTACCGTCACTTCGATTACCTCCCGCAGACGTAGGCCGCTTCTGTCCCCCTCCTGTGGGCTTGTTGTTTGTTAGCTGTGGGGGGAAAACATTCAATATTGGAATTGTTTAAAAAATCTTTCAATATCAACAATTTAAAAACTTTAAAAAAATTGTTCTATGAAAATCTTTAAATAATTTTACTAAATTCAAATCAATTTTTTCTTAAAACATTCTTTCAATAAAATAATGAAATCAAACCAATACTTTGATAAAATATGCTTTTTAATTTCCATAAAATCTAACCTTCATTCATATTTAACAAATTTAATATTATTGTGTAAAAGGCATGCTTTGTAAAACGGTGCTAAAATGTTAGTATTGCAGCATGCTATTACAGAAAATAAACAAACATATCCAAGATGCATATCAAATTACATGCTATATTTTCAAATATATCGTTAAATTACATTTACAAATTCGCTATAACAGTAATTAAATTGCATATTAAATTCTCTAAATCATTTAATTTATTCTGAAATAAAACACAGACTATCTATAACAGGTAAAGTATCAAACAAAAGTTCAGAAGTGTAAAGGTTGAGGTCAGGTTGGGGAAACATTGATAAAAGCATAAGAAATCTAAACAGGTACACCAGTCTAGACAGGAAAACCTCGGACTATACAAGTCTACGTTACTCTAATATCTACACTAATTACATTGTATTGTATATCATGGTAATTATTTAAGGGCCTATAGTAACTATTTACCCTCACTAAACTGTAGTGTATTTTGTGTTGTACTACTGCCTGAACAAGAGGTACAAAGGGACTGCATTGCTCTACCTGGATATTTCAGCAATCACATGGCAAAATGTTCTCATTTAATGTAATATTGCGCAGACATCCCGATTTGGAAACAGCCTCTCAACACCCTTTCTATTTATAACATTTGATTTCTAGATCTCAAGGATGCTTCATAGCATATTTGGTGAGATCCCTTTATGTGTTTAACTCATTCACCCCTGAAATTTCGTAATGAACTATTCCCACCTTTGAATTGGAAGAGTTCAAATGTGTCTTCAGGGATGAATGAGTTATCTTATTCACCCTTGAAGACACAAATTAACTCTTCCAATTCAAAGGTGGGAATAGTTCATCAGGAAATTTCAGGGGGTTATCGGGTTAAGGTTAACTAGAACTTTGGGACTAACTGCATATGTTTATAGGACCTAGTCCAGGGATACCAGACCATTTTTGAAGGGTGATTCAAATACAAACTGTACTACATGACTCCAGTACTGAAGGAGTACAGGATCTTAAAGATTTACCTTCGGGAATCTTCTGTTGTGCCTCTCTGCCCCAAGATGGGTGTCACACACTCCATTATACAACATTGAGTTCATTTGGCTCAGCAATGCTCAAGACCAAATTTAGTCAAAATCCACTTAGCCATTCTGGACAGCATTTTTAAGAAATTTTGTGTGCCTTGTTTGATATCACAGATATCCTGTGTGCCTTGTTTGATATCACAGATATCATGTGTGCCTTGATAGATATATCAGATATCCTGTGTACCTTGTTTGATATCACAGATATCCTGTGTGCCTTGTTTGATATCACAGATATTTTGTGTGCCTGGGTATATATATCAGATATCATATGTACCTTGTTTGATATCACAGATATCATGTGTGCCTGGGTATATATATCAGATATTCTGTGTACCTTGTTTGATATCACAGATATCTGTGTACCTTAATTGACAGATATATTAGATATCCTGTGTACCTTGACCGATATATCAGATATCCTGTGTACCTTGAACGATATATCAGATATCCTGTGTACCTTGACCGATAGCTCAGATACCCTGTGTACCTTGACCGATATATCAGATATCCTGTGTACCTTGACCGATATATCAGATATCCTGTGTACCTTGAACGATAGCTCAGATACCCTGTGTACCTTGACCGATAGCTCAGATACCCTGTATGCTTTGACAGGCGTTTTCAGTCCTGTAATAGTTATATCCTTGTTACCTATCTATCATCCTCATAACTGACTTGAACTCTTTTATAATAGATTTTGGAGGTCTAAGACAGTTACCCTCGGATGAGTCAATACCAAGAGAATCCTATTACTCTCACATTCAAAGTGAAGTCATTGTCTATCATCACATGATGGCTACAATATACACAAGAGGATTAACTCTCAAACATTTACACTTTTTTTTTTCAAATGTTGATTTCCTGAAAAAAGGAAATGTTAGTAATATTCACTTGATCAGGAAATAAAGGAATCTCAACACCACAAGGACATCTTGTGTTATTAACTGTCTACATGTTTTGGCCAGCTATGCAGGGCCTGATGATGGCTGAATAGTAGGCCAAAACATGTAGACATTAAATACCACAAAACATCCTTGTGCTGTTGAGATTCCTTTATTTCTGTATTATGTTTTATTAGTAAGGAGCTCTATAGAGTCCACTCACAGATCCACCCTAGGACGCTACCGCAAAGTTCTACATTAGGAATATTGGATCACCTATTATTTGTTAATGTTCACTTGAAATTTTCATGTTCTACAAACCACTAGACTAAACAGTTTCCCAAGTCTATGAGGACGTTCATTACTAGGGAAGTCAATGCTAGCCACCATATTTAACTCATTCACCCCTGATGACACATTTGAACTCTTCCAATTCAAAGGTTTGAATAGTCCATCATCAAATTTCAGAGGTGAAAGAGTTTAAGATTTCCGATTTGTTGTGACATGAACAAAGCGGAGAAAACAAACACTTTTTTATTACAATTCTATTACATTCTTATGCCATTTACCTGGTACATTGTGAAATTCTTCGTGAGCAAATTTGATTGCAATTGGAAAATTTCCTGTGATTACATATCTGTGTACACAATATTGCAGCAAAACAACCACAGCTTTAAATGGTTAAATGGTTTTTGTTTCAGTTTTCTTTCAAAATCTTGAATTGCACAATGATGACGGACAAGGTGACAGAACATTTGGAACTCTTTCTTGTATCAATTCTTCATTTTAATCACAGGTCAACAACTAAGAAATTGAAACTAAGTTTGGTATGACAACATTCCAACCTAGTATACCACATGTACATGATATAAGAGTTCCTTATCATAGAGACTGAAAAATATGTGTTTCAATGAAGAGAAAAAAGTCACTGTCAACAGTGGTCAAGCGGTACATAATAAGCCCTTTGAACGAGCAGTTGTTTGTATTGTTGAAATAAATGAAATATTTGTGAGTAACTGATGTTAAAGGAGAAATAATTCAACATAACTGGTAGATCAATGAGTGTAATCAAACATCTTGGAATGTAGATAATTGTGAGTACGCTCACCCCACTGATTCAGGGGGCATAACTCCATAAATTACAGTCGAATAATGGTGGTTATCAAACTGAGCTCTCATGGTAATTAACCTTCCTATGACGTTTGAAGTTATTCTGTTAAAAATAACTCGAGATATGAACGGACCCCATTTGATCAATTGGATAAAGGGGCATAACTCCATAAATTACTGTCAGATAATGGTTGTTATCGAAAACGCTCGATATCTCGTGATAATTAATCTTCTTATGAAGTTAATCCATTGAAAATAACTAAAGATAATGAGCGGACACCATTTCAGCAATTGAATAAAGGAGCCTAACTCAGTAAGTTATAGTTGGACAATAGTTACACTAATCATATCTTATAGTATTTAAGATATATCAATGTAGCATTGTTTTCATAAAATCAGAATTCAATTGCAAGTATCAATGAATTTAGCTATAGCGCTAAAATTAGATCAACGTCATTGTGATGAAAGTTATCAAGTTTCTTTTCAAAATCGATTGCTTTAATTTTAAGATGTGGCATGTATTCAGTACAGCTTCGAATCCTATTTACTTTGCTTTTACTACTCATGTCAAAGTGGTCCAAGTCAACATTACAGCATCCTGTGTATTGTCTGCATCCATATAGATGATGCATTCAAATTCTCTACAAATACTAAAAACAAAAGTTACTCTAATGCAATTAGATAAAAAATATGGTATAAATTTCTCATAAATGTTGTCAACTCTTTAAAAATGAATTGATATATAAATATCTCTGGATAAGTTTGATAAATTCTAGAAAACTTACATAAGACCACGATACAAGTCTGAAAGGGATTTTTACGCTACACACAACAGTAACAAAAGGGATTCAGTATAAGATCTAGAGAGGTGGAAAAAAAGATTTCTAAAGTTTGATTGTAGATCTCTCTCTCTAAAGTTTGAGTGTAGAAATAGATCTCTAAAGTTTGAGTGTAGAAATAGATCTCTAAAGTTTGAGTGTAGAAATAGATCTCTAAAGTTTGATTGTAGATCTCTCTCTCTAAAGTTTGAGTGTAGATCTCTCTCTCTAAAGTTTGAGTGTAGAAATAGATCTCTAAAGTTTGAGTGTAGATCTCTCTCTCTTAAGTTTGATTGTAGAAATAGATCTCTAAAGTTTGAGTGTAGAAATAGATCTCTAAAGTTTGAGTGTAGAAATAGATCTCTAAACTTTGAGTGTATTAATTACCGGGGGTAGTATATGTATAGGAAATGTATATAAAGTTGTTGTGTATAAAAGTTCTGAGATAGATCTAAATTTGATTTGTATGAAAATGAAGTTTTGTGATAGATGTCAAAAGATGAAGTGTATTGCAAAGAAGTTCTGAGAGAAATCTCTAAAGTTGTTGTGTACGACAGAGAAGTCCCGAGAGAAATCTCTAAAGTTGTTGTGTACGACAGAGAAGTCCCGAGAGAAATCTCTAAAGCTGTTGTGTACGACAGAGAAGTTCTAAGAGATCTCTCTAAAGTTGTTGTGTATGACAGCAAAGTTCTAAGAGAAATCTCTTAAGTTGTTGTGTATGACAGAGAAGTTTTGAGATCTCTCTCTAAAGATGACATAATACTGTATTACAGAGAAGTTCTAAGAGATCTCTAAAGTTTGTGTTTATAAAAGATATTGAGAGATCTCTAAAGTTGGATTGCACCAAAATCGACAGAAGGAGCAAGGAAATAGTCAGATTTCTAATTGTGTTCTTTTGCTTCACTGAAGACATTGTAGAGATGAAAAGTGTTGGTCACCAAAAGTAGACATGAGTACTACACAAAGTATATTCAAGACAAAGTAACTGAGATATATTCCCTATCTGACACAATAGCTCTTTGAAAATCGAAAATCATCTTTAATTTCTTGGAAAGTTTGACAAACTAACTTGTTATAATATTGTACATGTATGTATCCCTCTTATATCATCTTACACACTTTGAAACCAAATTAAAAATATCCTAATTTTTTTCGGGAAAGGGAAATATGCTATCTTGTGTTAAAGGTAAATTGATCTTACTTTCTAGCAATCTAAAAGGAATTTCATTCCTGTCAAAGATAAAGTCATCTTTTATTTCTTATTAATGAGAAATTTATCTGATCTCTTCTGTCCAGGAGTAAGACAGTTTATAGACCTAAGACAGTTTATAAATCTAACGATAAAGAGCAGTTTGATCATCTCATTTTTTTAAAAAGAGAAATTAATTCTCACTTTGAGTTGGAAAGAATAATTGAATTCTTCTCGAAGGGAAATCATTTTGATATATCTTAACTGTTTAAAATCTAAACTTTATTTATTATGAAACAAGTTATTACAACTATATTCATCATTCTTGTTGGCCTGGATGAAAGCATGCAGAGGGTCTTAATATGGGAGGAAACCTGAGTTCCAAGAGAAAACCCACATGGTTGGGCTTGTGACCTAATACCTTACGTCTGATTTGTGAGTCCAACTCGGGCGTCTTGGTGAAGGTGAGAGTGCTATCCACTGCACCATCCAACCACCAAAAGGTGATCGCAACTATTTTGACTGCGAACGTGAGATGAATTTTAATCAAAACTAGGAATGCATAAGTAATTTTAAACTAAAGAAATACAAAGTAAAATACCTTTTTAAAATTTCAGAAATATGAGGTGGAAAAAATTTACACAACTACAGAAGTAAAGAAACTTTATATTGCTACAGAAAAACAATGTGGAAAAATCTTTGGACCGCTACAGAGATACAAAATTGTGTAACTTTACATTTATCAGAATTACAAAGTAAAGAAACAGTGTACCATTACAGCAATACAAAGTGAAGTAACTTCATTCTGTACTGAGTGAAGTAACATACTGAAACACAAAGTGACGGCGCAGCTTCATATAAAGTGGAATAACTTGATACCAGTACAGTACAGGGTGGAACAACTCAAGCAACGCTGTTTCTGGGCACATATATATAGACACAATAGCAATAAAACAAAGGAATTTTGTATACACACCAAGAACAATTCTACATGCATCATGTTTGAAAACTTCAAAAACTTAAAAAAGTTGTTTCAAAATAAACCATGAGCATGGAGGGTGAAAGGGTGATCTACTTGAACCAAAGAATTCACACGACCAATTAACGTCACAAAACCACAGGCATCGTCATGGATACAAAATTGGGTGCCATTGGAAACTCACATTGTTATTGATTTGAAACGTTTTCGCGATGGAACTGTCGGATTTTGATCGTTTGCTATCCGAATTGTTCATATACGGCGCAAGATCAACCGATGCCAGTGAATCGCGATCCCCGTGTGAAGAATGTTGGGTAGCCTCTCTCTGAACTGCATACTCTTTCTACAGGGAGAACATAACAGCAGGTCATTACTGGGTATGACATCATCAGAAAACATTCATTATTCCTACTTTCACAGTAAAACTGGGTCATTGTTTTCATGTTCTTATTTTGTTGATACTTCCATTGTTCTCTTTAATTACAAATGTTGCCAGTATTCATTGTCTACGTTATACACCATTAGTTGCTATTGCAAAAAAATATTTCATTGAGGAGGTAATAAATAGTATTAACCCTTTCACCACTTGACCCTAATGGAATCATCCCAGTCAATGCATGGTAGAGTCTACTAACGTAACATAGGGGTGTAAGGGTAAAAAAAAAAATTGTTTTTGTTGTTTACCATATTTATCCTTTGATAAGCCCAGGAAGCTAACACATGATCTCTGACTCAAAGTAGGGGTGGGCTTATTACAGGACAACATCAGAGCATTCGTCAGCATTTCTACCAAAATCCAATAGATATAGATGCACTTATTACCACACATTATTGGCTTATTGCCCAATAAATATGTATAAGTTGTTTCTTTTAAAACTCAGCAGCAGGGAAATACAGGTGCCAGTGTCAGAGTAGAAAAAATTTATATTCGGAAAATTTTCTCTCATTTTGAATCTTTATATTATATTCATTGTGCGGATTTTTTTTTTCCACTGGCAGTGATGACAATATGTTCTAACAGGTATTTACAATAATTTCCAAAATGCAAAAACTTCCCCCTTCATAGCATTCTTAAGTTTAACAATTAATTAACATTTAAAATAATAAAGTTTATTCATTTTCAGCAATTGCATTTAGCCTCACTAAATCAGGAAAAGGTCTTGACAAATGAGAGTTGAACACCGAGTTAAGACGTCTTTAATTGTTCAATACATAATCGTTTATTGTATTCTGTATATCAACTCTGGTCCACTCACATTCTAAATACAGGGAGAATGCTTTAGCAATGAATCATGTCACCACATGGAAACATACATACCTAATTATGGTGATAAAATACTGCTGATGAGCCCATGCCTGGTAATAGGCCCGCCAATATTTATTGCAGTACAGTAGAAATGCCAGCAGCTGCTAACTCATTGTCCTGTAATAAGCCCACCACCCTATTTTCAGTCAGAGCTAATGTGTTTACACCCTAATATTGCAGGATAAATATGGCACAAATATATGTATGAACAGTTGTTTTTAAAATTCATGCCAGTATGAATGGAAATCGGCTACATCCATATTGCATACAGCCTGCTATAAGGCTTCGTTAAATACAAAGACTGGAGACGGTGAATACCAAACATCAAAGGTAAATCAGCGTACACAGGATGATGTACACAGGATGATGTACACAGGATGATCGGGGTGTTCATGGCGATGATGTGGCAACTAAAAAAGCACACGTAAAACTGAACGCAGTGATAAAATAAGCTGATGATGACAAAACACAGCAGTTCACATTCCCCAAATCATCATTCAACCGTTTGTAACCCTTTCACCCCTAGGTAACTTTAGTAGACTCTACCATGCATTTATGAGGATGAGTCCATTATGGTCTACAATGGTGAAAGGGTTTAACAAGTTGTTGCAAAGACATCATATTCAATCAAACAACTGTATTGCTTGACTACTGCTTTTGGGTATCCACCCACTCACCTTTCTAAAATATCAATCCATTTCATTTTCAGAGAAAGGATTCAAATGAATGACTTACTGTTCCCAATATTATTTTCAGATATAAAAGCCCACCAATTAAAAACACCCATTAAATGTATATGCCATTAACAGATACAGAAGGGGGGTTAAGGATCCCTGCCCCACTGCAGGCAAAACACTAGATAATTCCTTTGTAGTTTTTCATACAGAGTTACCTCCCCTTCTTCTCATTTTGGATTATAACTGTTGAAGGACTTGGCCTATGCATTACTGCTGAGCAGGTGATCATTTGGTTGGATTGACCACATTGTGATCAGAGGTCAAGGGTTTAAAGTCTGGCCCTGTTTTAAATTTTCTACAGGAACATTCTTATAGAAGTCTTAATATTTCCACAAATATTTCTGCAAGGCATGGTTTTCTTTTCTGGAATGATTTAATTATCAAAGTTTTTTTTATGCCAGTGAAAAATCAATCCAATTCTTTTTTTTACATTTTTTGGTAATGGTGCAGAGATCTTTAAATGAATAACCCAACTTTTCTAAATATGGTTTTTATGTATTTGCTCTTGAATCTGAAACACCAGCCTGTTTAATAACAAAATTCCTTAATCTTAAACACCCTTTCAAACATAGTACAAACACATTACTACAAAATTTGATCACCACAGTATACCACAGATCACAGTAATACCACAGACCACAGTATACCACAGACCACAGTAATACCACAGACCACAGTATACCACAGACTACAGTATATCACAGTATACCACAGACCACAGTAATACCACAGTATACCACAGACCACAGTGTACCACAGATCACAGTATACCACAGATCACAGTAATACCACAGATCACAGTATACCACAGTATACCACAGTAATACCACAGACCACAGTTTATCACAGACCACAGTGTACCACAGTATACCACAGACCACAGTATACCACATACCACAGTATACCACAGACCACAGTATACCACAGTATACCACAGACCACAGTGTACCACAGACCACAGTACACCACAGTATACCACAGATCACAGTATATCACAGTATACCCCACCACGACATCTACAGTTACCCTGACAGCTACCACAAACACAAGCATTCAATCTCAGATCTGGATAGTAGCACTATCTAATATTTAAAACGCTTATCCAAGAATTTGAAATTAATGGTGCACATTTGTTTTACATAAAAACTGCAGAGTTACGAAACAAGAAGTGCAATTCTAAAACTGTCTTCACATCAAACCCCTTCCCGTCAGTGGGAATCTCCTCCTCCAGTGTGTACCCTATCCTGAGTGACACAACCTCCTCCCCCTCGCTTATAACAACCCCCAACCCCCTCCAGTATGTACCCCAGCTATCCTGAGTAAAGAGCGCCCCCATGTCCAGTGCACCCTATCCTGAATAAAATGATACTCTGTGTATAGCCACCCCCTATTGTGCATAGCAATGCTATCCTGAGTATAGCGACCCCTCCTGTGTATAGTAACCCAATCCTGTGTATAGTAACCCAATCCTGAGTATATTGATTTCCTCGGTATAGTAACCCAATCCTGAGTATAATGATTTCCTGTGTATAGTAACCCAATCCTGAGTATAATGATTTCCTGTGTATAATAACCCAATCCTGAGTATACTGATTTCCTGTGTATAGTAACCCAATCCTGAGTATAATGATTTCCTGTGTATAGTGACCCAATTCTGAATATGTTGATTCACTCTTTATAGTGACCCCCTCTAAGTGAGCATTAAGCATTCCTATCCTAAGTAGTGACTCTGCCCTGTGTTAAATGACCCTGTCCTGGGTATAGCAACCCCCTCCTGTGTATAGTGACCTTATCCTGAGTGTGGTGTTTCCCTGTGTATAGTGACCTAATCCTGATTGTAGTGATCCCCTGTGTAAAGCAAACCCTCCAGAAGTACATGTACATGTAGCATCCTCTCCCTGTGCTTAGCAACCCCACCATAAGTATGTACATTGACCCCATGCAGGAATATGTACAGCCACCCACTCCTGTACAAACTGATGCCTTCCTGTATATAACGATCCCTTTTCACATTGACAGATATATATATGTCCTACAATTGTCAAATATATCAGTTTTACAGACACTCCGATACAGTTCAACTTTAATACATTAAACATGCTTACTGCAACTGCTTCCTCACAACAAAAACATTGATTTTGTCTGCTAGGACAAAAATATTTTTTTTAAATATTAAAATGAGTTCTTGGATCCCCTGGGGTTTGTTTGTGAAAGGTGTGATTGGATGGTGAGTGGTGAAGTGATGTCAAGCTAGTCTTGATGGACAACACACTACTGTTGTTAAGCCAGACACAGTCCAAACACACTACCCTAGTTTTGTAACAGTAAAAGCTCTTCTAAGGTGTTGAACATTTTCCAAGACCACAAAGACCACAGGAGCAGCTATGATAACCATTTTAAACTGCATAAACTAAACGCATAGAACGCGTTTTGTTGAAGAAGTCAAAATTCCATTTGGAAAACCTATGCTACATGGAAAGTCTTCTTGAAGTAATGGTATCTAATTTGTTTCTATTCAAATACATTGCCAGCCAACTTTGTTTATGAACAAAACCAATGATGATCCTCCTAAAACATTAACAGTAAAACCTTGTTACACTGCCACCATTTTTCCTGAGAAATTTTGGCACTATAAAGGGGTTTGGCAAAAAAATGAATTTGAAGAGAACTTGAAATATGTGAGGTGGCAAATTAAACGAGGGGCATTATATCGAGGTTTTACTTTATTATGCAATGTAAATTAGTTTCATCATACAAATTAATTTTAACTGGCATTACACAACTCCCATAGCATCAGTGACAGATAAAACAGGGTCTGAGATGATATTTCTGACATAGTATTTATCAATTATACCAACATCTAACTTAGAAGTGCTCTATTTCCCACTTAACACCCTTAAGTTTGGCTCTCTCTGGTTAACAAATAGAATATAAAATATACACTTTATATCTGTCACTACAGTCTCGCAATCTGACAAGCCTGTTTCCTAGTATTTTCATAACCTCTCTTCTCTCAACCTCCTCCCCACCCTTAAATTTGCAACAAAGAAAACAATTTTCATTTCAATTAAATAAATCAGGTCGCAGCATTAAAGACCTAATGTCCAGAAAGTGGAGAAACCAAATGTAAACATTCCTCCTTTAGGATTCAGGATAGGCGGAAGTTCTCTTAATGTAAAGCAAATAGACCAAATAGGAAAGGCAAGTCCTGAATCCAGACAACTAGAAAGATGGAAAAGTTGGAACAATTCAAGAATTTATCCCTACAAGTACAGATATAACAAGCTAAGACTTGGTCGAAAGCCATAGAGGTTTGGAGAAAAAAATGAGGAACATTTTTTCTGAGGAACAAATAGATACGAAGATACCATAGGTAAAGCTTTATGACAGGAACAATGGTATACACACTGCTGAGCAAGCTATTGTAGATGAGACGGTGAAATGAGCTTGCACATTCTAAACACACACTATACAAAAATCATACATAATGCACAACGAAGCTTTGTTTACTACAGCTTGATTGACAGGTGGCAGCACTACAACATCGTGAGATATACGTAAACAAATCAAAACGACAAAGTCAGCGTAATACGATATCAGCCACAGCAGCCGGGGAACAACATCGTGACGGTGCACAACTCCACTACACCATTACTACGGTGACGGTAACCAAGGAGTGTCGTCATGCGACAGAACCTGTATCGTGGGCTTACGTAAGATTTTCCGCTATGCAGAGGTAAGTCTGCATAGTGATGCATAGCCACTTTGTAATAGGGAACCACGCCTGCATTTTTCTCCGCCTCAGTAGCGAGTTCGGTCTCCTCCTCTCCGAACACAAACAAACTGACCGTGTCATCGTCATTGACATGAACCTGTTTGCTGCTGTTTACTTTGTTGTTTTCCTGTAAGGTAAAATTCAGGCATGCACTTTGTTACAGGGTTACAGAGTTACAGCGTTAGAGATAGCAAAGCCGCTATGTTTGATGTTACAGCCTCCGGTACAGCATGCTCCGACTGTCACTACGTAGAAATGTGGGACATATCGCCATGGAAACTAGCATCTAATTGAACCTTACAAAATCTAAACTGTTAAAGTAGCAACATTGATGTAAAATATTCTGAATATAGCAATGTACAGTTCGTTAGGTTAAATAATACAACCGTTGCTGGTGTATTTAATACTGTACATACATTTTATTTTGTTCAATGAAATACTGTACAACTGTGTTGAATTTGTAGCTTTGAGATCCTTAGGTGTCGTATGTTAAGTGCTACTTATTAAGCAAAAGCAATGCTGACATTATCGTTTTTCAATTCCGACTTCAGATTTCCTTACTGCAAAAGCTGATGCAAAAATGTTTGTATTTTGAAACATTTGCAAAATCAACTCCCAATACAAATCTTAGATGAATGTGAAATGCCACTTTGTTTCTGGACATTATACAGTTTGTAAGGTTCCATTGCGTGCTAATATATCCACGGTGTATAAAGCAGTTAGTATTACCACATTGCGTAAACTACGGAGGGTATAGGGGTCGCAGGTGTGGGAAGTTGGGATTAACAAATACACTGGAAGGAATGGGTGTTCCAATAGAAACCAAACATTTACAGTTTTCTATATTAAAGCTTTGGCAATTGAAAGTAATTAACAATTTATATCTTGACAGCATAGCTCCAAACAAACACTAAAATATTTAACAATTTGTTTTGGTGAATTTTGCCATCTCCATAAAAAAATCCTGACACCCCATTTGATCCAGATTAGCGGTTAGTATCTAAGAAAGGTGGTATCTGTTCCGTCCAACTTTTGTTGTTCTAATAGCTACAATGGTGACAAGATGTCAGCTTTTAATGCTGAATATCTTAAATTGTTGGAATGTCTATTACTTTAACTGGTCGAATCTCTGTGTCATAAGAAATAAATCAAGTTGGCCCTGGTGATCATCTGTCCATGGTTATTTGTAGAGTCATACATTGCTCTCTAGGTGGATTCTTTTTACACAGAAAAAATTATATAACAGGAGAAACATTTCAGATTGTCAAATTATGAATTTAAGAATTTCCCCTAATTACTACATTAAGTGTAGAACAGCCCATTTAAGAAATGGCTAAGGTTTACACATTTCACATAGCTTATACATACGACTCAGGTTTACAGACCAGGTATCGGACAACTACTCAAGAGGTCAGATTAACAAACTTCCCATGGAACAGCTTTCCGATAGAATACCCTTATGTTCCATAGAAAATCCAAAGAACAGCTTACCCATAGAATGACCTAATGATCCATAGAACAGCCTACCAACATGCAGAATGGCCTAATGATCCATAGAACAGTCCAAATATAGAACGGCCTAATGATCCATAGAACAGCCTACCCATAGAATGGCCTCATAATACAAAGAACAGTCTAAATATAGAATAGCATCATGATCAATAGAATGGCCTACCTATAAAATGGACTCATGATCCATAGAACTTACCCCTAGAATGGCCGCATGATCCATAGACAGCCTACCAACAGAATGACCTTATTGTCCATTAAATAGCCTACCTATAGAATGGGCCATGATCCATAGAATAGCCTACCAATAAAATGGCCTCATGATCCATAAAACGACCTACCCATAGAATGGCCACATGATCCATAGAACAGCCTACCCATAGAATGGCCTAATGAACAGTCTAAATATAGAATGGCCTAATGATCCATAGAACAGTCTAAATATAGAATGGCCTCATGATCCATATAACGGTCTATCAAAGAACAGCCTACCCATAGAATATCTTCATGATCCATAGAATGGCCTACCCATAAAATGTCCTCATGATCAAAAGAACTTACCCATTAAATGGCTTCATGGTCCATAGAACAGCCTACACGTATAATGACCTTATGATTAATTGAATAGCCTAACTATAGAATGGGCCAGGATCGATAGAATAGCCTACCGATAGAATGGCCTCATGACCCATAGAATGGCCTCATGACCCATAGAATGGCCTATATATTTAAAAGACTACATAATGAAACAGATTACACTAAGAACTGAACTACATTTTGTAACCAGTTACAGCCTATTTATGAACAGCTATATATAAGTACCCAAAGAAAAGTCGATGTTGGAAAACATTAATTATTTTCAACAGAACAGAAAGCTGGAACAACATAAAAGTTATCCTTTTATTGCATTCTTACCAATATTTCCTGGCCTACCTATACAGCAGATATTGATAATAAATATAAAATAAGTTGACAGAACAGATATCTCCGGGTATACTACACTACGGGAAGGATTACATTAGTGATACATGAGGTTAGGTGACATCAGTAGCATATCTACATGTGAATGGTTCTTACATCGCTGCCTGTGTTCAAAGAGCGCACAAATTTTTGACCTTGTAACACCTGTACGGGAAAAGACACAACACAAGATAAAATAGAATTTCCACGCAATACACTGCGTTTGTTAAACATGTTGACAAAAACACTGAAGACGTCTCAACGATTCCTTGTTTAGGTAATAATGAATATACAGTCAAATACTTACCAGTGTTCATTAATTTAATTTCATCGGTACTACTTTTAGTTAAATATCTCAAACAGCAACAAGTCACGGATATGTCCAACATCTGTTTGGACGGGTTTTAGTGAACAGTTCAGGCCATGTTGTATCTAAATACACTGTACATGTATCAGATTCATGGTGTCAAGTACAATAATTAAAAATATGCACTTAATTGTGTCGTAGTAAAATACAAGTAAATTATATATAGCCTCCTTGTTCACAACGTACATCACCAAACTGACATCACAAACTACTCTGGTAATGCAATGAACTAATTCTGGCAACGCAATGAAATTCTGGTAATTGAGAGAACTAATATCAGTAATACAATAAACTTATTTTAGTCATACAATGAATTAATTATGGCAATACATTTTTTGTACCATGAACTAACTCTGGTAATGGAGTGAGCTAATTTCGGAAATACTGAATGAACTTATTTCGGCAACACAACAAACTAATTTTAGCAATACAATGAACTAATTCTGGTAATTTAATAAACTAATTTTCGGCAATACAATGAACTAATTTTCAGCAATACAATTAATTAATTTTGGTAATACAATAAACTAATTTTGGCAATACAATGAACTAATTCTGGTAGTGCAGTCTTAGAAACACAAGCTGCGGCGGAGGTTCTAGTAACAACTGCTGTTAAATCTGAAATAGCCTGTTATTGAAAACACATCTTTAATGCCAAACCAATTGATATACTATTTCCACTGTTTTCGTTGTTGTTCTGAAGAGCTGACCATTTGTCAGGTTGTTCTTGCCCTTGAATTTAAAATCCACCCGTGTCCCTTGCTTACATTAGATTACGTGTTTAACAGATTTTGTATACTGTTAAGGTTTTTGCCATTGGATCTAGAATACACCTTACTTACAGTTGACATCTGACAGATTTTGAAAACTTATTTTTTAGCCTTTAGACCTGGAATTCACACAATTTACAGTATCTGACACAACATTTGTAACTCTGTGCTCATTTTACTTTTAAAGGCAAAACAAAATTCCCATTCTACAACAACGTAGTTTCAGGGATCTATATTCTGACTTGAAAACAACACCAGTGTATCGTCAGAGTGATGAAAGTCAATATCCTTTTCATCCTGTTCAGCCTGCTCCTTAAAACACAGTATTCTGTTTCATCTTTTTTCATTATTTTAGTTTTTAAGATTTATTTTGAAGACTTGTACACGGAGTAGAGTACTTTGTGTTCTACTCTGTGGAGTATGTAAGTTTCACTCACAAAAACCAGAGTTAACCTCTCTAAATTTTAAATACACAAAGCTGGGATGGTAGAAAGGCTTTAAAATGGGTAAATTTTAATTAATATCTGGATATCTCTAACTAATAGTTAACAATAGTTAATGGTTTCTCTGGGTAAAAATAAGTGTCAATTTCAACTATTGGAAAATTGGTGAAAATAATGAGAACATTGGAATAATTTTCCAACAGGATGACTAAAATTGCAGTGAAAAAAACCAAGAAAATTATGAATGAATTCTTATCTAGTAAGCAAACCCAACCAAAGCAAGGAGTTTGTGGGTGCGGCTGTGCCACACAGGCATCTATAAGCAAACAGGTATCCCATGATCGGACTCAAACCGGCTCCGCGCCCACCTTTGAGAATGAAAATCTTGTCTACAGGCAGTAATTTATTAGTAGCATCAATTAAAGACACATTAAAACTAATGGCAAATATATATATAAATGTAGGACAAATCTGGTGTCCTGTCTTGCTACGTCAGCCATACTGGAAACTGAACCTCTGGGTAGGCCGAGTGCTTAGTGTATCAGTAGGAAGAAATCACTCAGATTAGCTAGATTTTATATTCCTTGTTCAAAAAGCAACAAAAAAAAGCAAATTGTCTGTGAAAAAAGACAAAACTGACAATGCAGGAAAAACTTTATTTTGAAATTATAATAAATAATATTCTTTTTACCGGTAAATATAAAAAAATAAATTAAAATAAAATGAAAATCATCCCCTCCCAAAATCACAAATTCACCAGTTTAATCCAATTAAAAAATTACAATCATCATGGACCCCCAGCATTGAAAAATGGGTGGCTAGACATTCATAGAAGTGTTAACAAGAGGCCCAATGGGCCTGCATCGCTCACCTGGTATAAATCTCAAAATAAAGCTACAGGCAATATATCAGTATTTATGATTAGAAGTCATTCAAAAGAACCTGTTAAAAGATTTTAAAACATTTCACCCTGTCACCTTGAAAGTTGAACAAGGTCTTATGTTGAACAAGTTTTACAGCCCTTCATCTTGGGATGCAACTTGCAAAATATCACCACACTATCCTTTTGTATAT
>JAUMHH010058216.1:0-23257 GCA_032359455.1 Chlamys rubida
GCTGATATGGGTTAGAGCAATTGTGTCGTATCGCATATACAAAAAACCCGTATTTATTAGTAAGTATGTAATAATAATGAATAATTCCATACTGAACTTTTATGGCAAAATGTGATTTCAAGTCAAACACCAAACAAGACACATAGTTTCATTTAAAATGAGGGGCAAATACTCAAATACTTTTTATCTCTAATATCAATATTCCGCAACTAAATGATGCGGATATGAGTTTTGTCTCCCTACCAGATTCAGGAACAAGTACATCTTTCAAGAAACTAATGTCTGTTTTGCCGTTCTCCAGTGCATCCGCAATATTTTACAAAACAAAAACATTTTGACTTCACAGAGTTAGTTAATTTCAATCGTTAAAAAGATTTATCAGATATATATAGCGTTATGTGCTCGACATCATTAATTTGTATGGCCTTGTGTCCATCACGTGACAACCGTACCCAGAATACATCTGCCCACATAATCTTATCATTTATATATGACCTTCTCAAAGTCATTAAATTTCCTTGTATTGGAAGTTTTATCTCGGCAGTATATGTGATTAATGTGTGAAGTAACTCTCTACGATACATATACATAGTCTATATGGAAGTAACGTCTCGGTAGTGAGTTGTCTGCATACCATCACAACGAACATGCACTAGTGTTTACCCGGTGTTACTGCGCAATTAGATATGTTCGTGGGGCTCAAATCTCGTGATTTCCCGTAAAACACTATTCCGTAAGTCACTAAATTCGTGGATTACGATTCTCAAACGAAGAATAACTTGTAATCACTTCATAGACCTATGCATTAGTCGATAAAGATTTACAAATAAATCAACGGAATTAAAAAAACTACGAAAATTAGTGATTTTACAGTAACTACAATTTCGACCTACAAATGACAGATATCTATACAAAACGGAAGTGACGACACGACAGTACGACAAGTAAAACGTGTATAATGTCAGGTCGAGGCTCATTAACACGTCAAAGGAACCAGCAAAACCATCTGAATTTTTAGAACCAGCTAGCACCGGGTAGGAGACGGACGCGTCTTTAGGGTAGTTGGATAGACGTGTGTCTATCAGCAGGACAAGAACCTCCTGGATAGATTCACTGCTGATGATCTTCTAGTCGTAGCCGTGATACTGAACCACGGCTATCTCTCTCTCTTCTGTAATCATAGTGTACATGGTTTCATACAGACAAATGACTGTAGGTAAATCTTCCATAATGCCACATGGTGTTCTTTACACGTTATCTGCAGCCCCACTTTGATTCCGACTGTCACTTATAGAAATATATGGTGCCATTTTACATTTCAATTTAACCAGAATCTGTGTTGAAAATGTTCGGTTTCAATAGCGGTATTCATACTGCAGTGTCAATGTAAAGTACATGCTGATATTACATAGGAGGCATAAATAAGCGATATACTCATATCATATAGTCAAGGGAACACCACAACGGTTCTTATCAGGCAAATTTTCCTACATAATGTATTGTCTCCTCGCAAATGTTTATCTGGATGTCTCCTGCCGGTTTCCTGCCAAGCGCTCCCTTGCTGGTCCTTTCCATAACTTCCTGGCAAAATCAGAGCAGGAATTTGGCCTGACCATCAGATGTTGACTGGCTGTTAGGGACATACACACTCACCAACATCCGACAAATAATGTGAACGGTCTGTTAGAAGACAGGTTGATGCATTAAGGGGTCTAGCAATGGTCTGTACAGAGTTCCGGCTGTTGCTGTAGAAGCTACAATAATATTTCTAATGTATCAACCCCTCCGGTACATTTGTCATATGATTACATAATAACGGTAAACAAATGTGGCGTGCAAAAATGTAATAAGTGAATATTAAAAAAACATATATTGTTATGTATCGAGAAGTTCGTGCCAGGTCATTCATCTATCAACCCTTAAACCCCATTTTCTTCTGTAATACAAGCTATAATTACAGGGTTTTAGTGACCGATATACTTTAACCACTTTTATCTTATGGTGCCTGGTCATATTCAGATTTTCCTTTTTTCTATCTTATATATACTGCACTGCACTAGAAACGATACTTCTCTGGTTTCCTTTTAAAACGAATGTTTAACAACAATTTATAAAACTGTACAGGTAATACATGTAGTAATTACGAGGTTGTTGTGATGGAAAGTTTAATTAAGTTTTGATATATTTTTTAGGCCTAAATCTAATTATTGGTTTTTGATTTTGTTCGGTTGGTTAGAATTTGTTTAACTGTTCAAATGACTTCTATTGAATGACCAACAGGCTGAGGGTAATGATAGTTGGCAAGTCGCATGGTATTATGATGAGCTGTAAAGTTTTGTTCGAAGAAATCACATTTACCATTTTATTTTCAAATCAAAGAGGTCAAATATGTAAAAAGATTTCAACGACTTCTTTGGATGACCAAGAGGCCTGGTGTTATTATATTTGGTCCGTTACTTAATGGCGTTAAGTGCTGTAATGTATGGCAGCAGAATGATTGGCTGAGACTAACTTCAAACTCACATTTGTAAAATAATTTTAAAATCATCGAAAGAAATTAAGTTTCATGAGATGTAAATATATACAATCGCCTTACTAAGATCGATGCTGTGCAGAGAAATGATATTTAGCTAATTTAAACGATTTGACAAGGACCCTGCTTGAAAGTCACAGATGTGACAGATAGCAGGTGAGCGATAAGGACCCATTGGGCCTCTTATTTAAGGTATGACATTATTTTTTTCATCATCCATGAGGTCATAACAAGATTGTCTTTTTGGACAAATTCCATGAATCGCGTTAGCGATTCTTGGTAAATATGTTGTTATGACCTCATGAATGTTGAAAACTGATTTCAATACTATATTTACATTTTTAAGTGCTTTGAATTTTCCGATGCAAGCATAAATAACATGTATTTTTTTCTATACATGGGGGCAACGCAGTAGAGAGAACAACGTGTTTTCGCGAGAAAATGTAAAACTTTCAGTGGGGTCCTAGCAACAGCGAAACGACAAAACAAACAAAGTATAGTTCCATTTTCAAAATTTAATTTGTAGAATTGCTACAAGTCGTGATATATTATCATATACTTAACCTTACTTTACCTTTAAAATCAAGTCAAAAATGTTTAATGTTAATTAATATTAGCATAACAAAACTACATCGATGGTTGTTTCACGGCGGATGTGAACCAAGTACGTCCTGTGCTACGTCATTGTAGTGTATCAATACGCGGTGATGAGGTCACCTTTGTTATGCAAAAATGAATGCAATTTTCGTCAATGGGTCAAAGCATACATAATGTAAATATTGTGTAATTACATTTGGGTACTGTAAAAAAATTTTAATAAGACTTTTTCTTTAAATGTTAACCTTTCATTCATCATAATTATTGGCTAACGTTTCTATGTTCACGTTTATTGATTTGTTGATATATTTTACGGGTTTGTTATTTTGACGTACTTGACATTCCTTTCAAAACGTAAAATGAATGCTCAGCTTTATAGTACGGCAGACGTAAAATTGGTCTTATTGACCACGCCATATTGCAATTACTGTTTCATTTTGAAACCTCAAATTTTACACAAAAATACAACTTCAGGTGTCGGACTGCCATATACTTTAATTCGGATCATTGTATAAAGGTCTAATATTTACTTAGTATTTACTTTTATTTCCCTTTCATGGACTTTTCCGGACTACAACACAAAATCCGTTGCTTGCAAAGCATCAAACGGGCCCATTTGAAGTCATAGTAACTCTTTTTGTGGAGTTAAACCGTTTGAATATACATAGTGTAGCCGTAGAAAAGAGAGAAGGGAACATGATGTTTTATTTCCCGGTCATGTGATCAAGTCATTACAAGCATGCACGCAGTTATATAGATGATTTAGAATAATTTATGTTGTTATTGTATATTGGGGTACGCAACCACAACTTTTCTTGCCGCTGTCGAGAGAAATAGTATACCTATTTTCCCGATTTTGTTTGGTATAGAGAGACAGTTGTCGAAAAAAGGGCTTTCACCGGGGCCTACTCAAACTTTCTTAATGACCACTGGGGTTTTCCTATTAGCCCTTAGCGTTTCTGTAAGATATGTCTGCTGTTTTAATAACCTGTATCGCAGCAAAATCGGCTAAAAAGTATACAAATATGCCATGCTTATACGGGCAGAACTTTATAGGAAAACACCAGATGATCAATTATAACCGATTTCTTAAGGATTTGTGTTTTGAATCACGTTCAAGTCTCGTTTTGATCTGGTGTAACGGGTTTTTGTAATATTCAACAAATTATGATAACGTTTAATAGCAAACACGCATCTGAAAAATATGTCAAAAAACTAGATGCCTGTTGTTTGTAGAACTTTTTTTACAAGAATTTTTAAAAATGACCAATTCGGCGGCCATTTTGAAGATGTGTATCAATTTAGATTTCTAGCGTTTCACCAAAAACCAAAATTTCATCTTTTTTGACACTAGATTGATCACTTAAATTGTCATTGTGTCGCCATTTTTAATTGTAGGAGGTTCAATTTTGCTGTACAACTTTATAATGTCCAATATGATAAAAATAATATGCAACAAAGTGGAAAATTATACATTATTGGTATTTTTTCACATATTTAGTGTAACTGAAGCACTTTTGACTTTTGACCCCGAAAAAAGGTGAAAAATAACACAAATAATAATGGGACAAAAAAGAAGCACATGGACCCCCTTTTATATCAAGCGTTTAATCTACAAAAAATGGTGAAAATTGAGTATTTTTCATTAAAAAATAAGGGGTAGGGGTAACTTAAATCACCTTTCTGAGTTAAGAGAAGAAGATTAAGAAATTTTACTTCCATAATTTAAAAGAAAATAATATTTTTATCAATTCTACAAACATTCATACATTTCTGATAACACACTTGGAAGAAATTGTATGAATTTGTTCTGCAAATGATAAAAACCAAAAAAATCACATAAAATTACATATTGTGTTAAATTGGTATCTTTGACCGATCATAGTACAACGAACATACGGACATATATTTTTTTTTACATTTTCTACTATGCCATTAACTCCTTTTTCCAAAAATCCATATGAGAAAAAAAGTTTAATACAGGAATTGTTTGACTTCTCAGAGGTGTACATCTTTAAGGACATCTAGTTGAGTCATTTGCCGAATTGGCTTCCATTTTAAGCGTTCCAATTTGCATTGTATTTTTTTTTCAATAATCTCATGGTGATCCTTACCGTCAGGAAGCCTTTGAACTGATACATTTTTATGGGACTCAACTTGTATTTTTTTGCGTGTAGCGACTAAACAAAATGACAGGGCACTTTTTGAGTAACTGAGAACGGACAAAAGAAGAAATCTCACATAACTTGTCGAGTTTGTTACATTTTTAATATTAAATCGGAGGCATCTATTGAAACATGTGTCCGCTACACGAGTACCTTTTTCCTGCATTTTATTTCAAGCAATTTGACATTACTTGGATTTGACCTAGATTTACATGGCGAGTGTCGACGATGAAGCAGAGGACGCTTACTCTTCCGGGACACCTGGTCGTATAATTTTGTACCGTTTTCAATGGTCTCCATGTACAACTTTCAATTGTTCATACTTTGACCAAGTTTTACCGATTTTAGTTCAAACTATGGTTTAAACACTTTGGTATTATCTTGTCGTTTTTATTTATAAATGCCGTTAACAGTCGTCGAATATCTGGAATCTTATGCTATGTTAACCTTCTGAAAAATAGCATAACATGATTTTCCTTCTACATAAACTCAATGAAATCATTTAAGGATTGAATCTTACTTTGGTCGATTTCATGGGGTGATGAATTGAGTTGGTCTTGAAACAAATTCAACATGAACTGCGAATCAATAGTTTTTTCTCAATAATTGGAACCTTCACATTGTTTGTCCCAGATTCAGGAGCTTTGAAAGTCTACGTATTAACGTTATGTTAAAACTAATACAGTCCGTACATGAAGGACCATCATACAACCTGATGATATCCGTTGCTAGTTCAAATAGTCAAATTATGAACGAACAAAACTACAAAACATATTTTAAATGTCATACTCATTTTTGAATTGATGCGTTTAGATATTAAATTTTTCTGACGCGTCATCGCGGAAGAATAATGTCTAGACGCGATACGCAGGCTCAGCTGCGAGTCTACGGTAACCATCTTATTACTAGCTCGAAGTGGAGAGCCGCTAAATTTCGAGGTTCTACATCTTTTGGAATGTGAGGCTTTACTTATTGAATGTCGAATTAGACAGGACGTGGCTTGAAAGGACGAAACAATTTGATATGGTAGTTTGCTTTTTGACCGCATTTCATATATTACGGACCTCATGGTGTGTAAACGTTGTTCTAGGGCAGTACATGAATTGTCATTACTGCTAGCAACAGCTGATACTATTTTGCTGATTGATCGCTTTTGGTTGCTTAAACAATGTAAAATATCATACCAGCGGTATCTACTTTAAAATGTCAATAATTATCTCCCTTCGAGATTCATACGCACAGGCAATGTTAATCTGGTCAAATTAATCGACAAATGAAACAGGTAACATTTGGTAGTTGCATTGAGTCAAAGTTAAGAAGAAATTGAAATATTTCCAGATAATATTCGTAGTTTTGCTTTCCCCCGTGGCCTTTAACAGTTACAATTGCGTTTGCACTACAAACTGCGCAATGTTTTAATGAATACTATGCTGTCATGTCCCTCGATAAATCAATTGCTGTTTTTCCGAATCAAATTAATTCCCATATTTCTTTCCACTTTTACAAAAAAAGCAAATGGCTGATTTCTCTGTGGATTAAAAAAAAAACACGGTACCGTCATGATGAAAAAATCGTGTTCCGGCCGAAGACGTTCTCCAAAGTGCAAATAACGACATTGATTACTAATCTCGTCATAATTTACCTGTTGTGTTGTCATTTTCTAGTTTATGACATCAATATTGCTTTCAATATCCCTCGGTTTTTAGCAAAAACAAAAAAATGTAGGTTTATTTTCAGCGTTACTGCATCGGCCAAAAATCAGCCCGTTGCTTATCAAACTAGTAGTACGATCGGCCAAAATTTGGCTTGATATCACAGACCTTGTTAATATTTATGTTACACAGTGTTCCCATCAATACACGAAGGGAAAGTAAGCGGGAATCCGTGATATCTAGACGAAGAACAGACGTCTTATAAGACAATATTGCTAGTCATAAACACTTACCTTAGCCAACAACCAATATCTCTATATTTATGAATGTTTCAGAAATTCCGACGGATCAATTAAAAACCAATTTTGTGTCTCGGAGAAACCTGGGGATGCAAGACGATGGCCAATTTATGGCCGTGACTGGCGATCTGGTGGCGACTGTAGACACGATGTTGCCAGTGACGGGAATTTTATTGCTGATAGCCGAGGAAGTGGTCCCCTGATGTAACAGACAACGATATCGCTGGCCATTGCAAGTCGTTCAGGAGTCGACAACTTAAAATCACCTCTATCACGTACATAAAGCCTCCTCCTCTAAAGGATCACCTGCCTAGTGAGGTCACTTGTCTATTAACATATATCGCCTGTTACTGTTATTGATTGGAATGAATGGGAAATTTCAAACAGTGTTTTCTTTTGAAGATAGCATAAGCTTTTCTCTCAACAAAGCAAACTTGAATATCGAAAATGATCAACACCAGTCAACATTTAGATATTAATTCCTATATATTAATTCCTATATATTAATTCCTATATATTATCAGTTTGATCGTGGTTTATACTAAGCTTTTAGGCTTACATCTTTTGTTGCTGTTCATAAATGTGTATTTTACAGTTTACAATCTTTAGTACTGAGTTTAAATATAACAACTTATCGAAAACACTTTTCACTGAGACTCACATATAATTCTTACACTAGTTTTACATATGGGGGATTTCCATGGGTTTTCTTCTCATGTTGTGTGTGGTCCCTCTCGACTCCAAATGTTTTGCAGCTCTATCATGCGAATCCAAGTTTTCTTTTACTAGTTATACAGAACCTTCGACTAGAAAAAAACCTACAAAATGACGCACGTTATATGTGATCCAAAAGTTTAGCGCGAGGGTCAGCTGTTCTTAATCCGGTTTCATGATATTTACTATTCTTTGTTTTTAAATTATATACAAGTTGTATCTTAAAAAGAATTGTAAGCATTTGTTCGGTGTATTGCACCTTGGTGGCGCTCATGAGCATTGACGTCAAACTATCTCCGGCGGACATGACTTCAGCTCTCTCACAGTGGAGCTTGAATCTTGTTGATGATACAGTCGAACGCTCTACCACTGAGCTCAAGGGAAATTTCCTCTAGCGCAAAGTAAGAAGGCGACTGTAATTCTATGTACAATTAAAATATGCCATAGTTCTAATGTTTACTGGCACTTAGTATTCCAAGAGTCTCTTTTCTGATTCGTACAGTCACGCTTCAAAGTAATTACCTTCAGTTTTGCCATAAAATCATTTCGTTTATATGTTTGCAAATCACGGCAGACTTTAGCATTATAAGAATTCAAACGTTCAATAATGATACTACACGTTAGCACACATAGAGTAACGATTCTTCTTATAGGGGCAAGTTTTATGGTAGATCAAGATTTACATGGGGACCCTTTGAAATGTTCAAGGCGAATAAGACTATCGATATTCATATTGCACAAAAAGATATCAGATGTCCTTGTGGTCCTGGTGGCGACCATAAAACCTGTCCATAGTGGTAAACAACCACCATTCCTGAAAAAAAATGTGTTTTTGGAATTCATTTTATTCGGGTGTAACCTCTACAATGCCAAACTATCTTCGAAATGTATACAACAGTGGAAGGGGAATCCTAGGTGTTACTAACAAGAAAGAGGAAGCTTACGATCGGAAATTCGACGTCGTCCCGCTTATCATACGAACAAGAAGTAAGCCGTCTATTTTGGTTATATTTTAAGTAAAGATCGCGGAGAGTGGCTGATGTACATGTAGAAGAGTCTATGGTGTCCTTAATTTGAAATTCAGGAGGGTACATACGATTTACGTGGTCAATATTTTTTATCATTTAAAGAAACAACTTTTTCAATAAATCTGAATAATGAATTGAGGACATTTGTTATTATTCCTGATAATCTCCTCAATAAATGCAGCCACGTGAAAACAAAATCAAGTAGACCCAAAAAAGCGGCAAAATGTGTTCTCATGGGAATTCGTTCAGTCTGCGGGAACATTTTGCTACCAAACAAAGAAAATAAAATGTCAGCCAGGAGCTAAGTGGACACATCCTAAATCCGATGGTATACGCCTTAGACTTCTTGCAAACTTAAATCCATTCTTTAGCTGAAAAATGAAAAAAAAAATAAGACAAATATTTTATCGTTTAAAAAGCGTTAAGCAATAGATAATCTCAACAATGATTGAAGCAGAGAACATTCAATGATGACACACTAAGAATTCTGCTCTGATAGTGTTTTGGAAACAATGAAACTTACACGTATATAGAGACTTTCTCGATACTCCAGGGGTTATGCTCACTTTCGCTCTCTGCACCCCTGGAATATGACAAAGCAAAATAGAAGGCTCAGTGTACATCACCTTGTGGATGAGACAAGAAGACTAGTTTGATCCTTTGATGTACATCAAAAGAATCTTGTAGATGTGTAACAGTAAAACTGTCTGGCTTTGAAGTTGAGTGTTGCTCCTCTGTAATCTTCAAATGACGGATATTCGCCTAGTGATTGGTCAGGTTTTTATACCCGAGACCAATTATAAATAGCTAAGAGACCAATTATAAACAGCTAACCGTGTGCCTTCAATTTTGCCGACATATTCCAAGGGTGCAGAAGAGTGAAAGTGAACTTGACCCCTGGAGTATCGAAGATGGGTATCATTTCATATCGAGAAAGATTGTAAATGAATGAAAAGTTCTTAAATCTTAAGCTTGTGTCATTAAATCAAATCTTCAGAAAAACTATATTTCCTCTCAACTCCTTAATCTTTATTGTTTTGAGTCATTAAATCAAAATGTATTTTGCTAGCTATTACACAAATACTTATAGTTGATCAGTTTAATGAATACAATATCTACTACCAATAGTAACATTTGAAGAAAACTTCTTTTCCACTTCCAGGACAAAACCCCAGATGAGTTTAAGGTGCGACAGACCATCCACGAGGCCCTACAGCTACGACTGTCCCTGGTATGTCTTACATTGTTAATTTACGTTTCGGCTGATTGCAACAGGAATTTTTACACAGTATTTTGGCAAATATAAACCTCCTTGGAACCTTTTATCTCTTAAAAGGAATTAAGAGTGTCATTTCTATTTGCCGGGTTCTATTAAAACAAAATCTTGGAATGTGACTTAGTTCACAAATTTTGTGAGTCGTCTCCCTTCAACCATACACCACCGATTTGCATCTTATGATGTCATTAACTTAATATGCATTCCCCATTAAATTTATAAATGCTGCCTGATTTAATTTGGCAGTACAGTCCGACAATGTGAGACAATCCAATCCTTTGACACAAACAGTGAACATCATTACACAGAAATACATGACAAAGAACAGTTATCACTACTAATTAACTGTAGCACTAGTGTTTAAACATATCCCTTATTTCGGCTTCTAGCTGAGGACTTTTTGAAATTGTGCAGTTGTCAGAAAAATCATGACACTTTGTACATTTTTAACACCTTGCTTTACTGGTCATTTGTCTGATGAAGTTAACAGAGTACATCAAACATTTACAGGTGGAACTTGTACTTATATAAAGAACAATTATTTAATATGTACATTATATACACATTTACTATTCAACCTGAAGAACATGTATTTAATATGTACATTATATACACATCTACTATTCAACCTGAAGAACATGTATTTAATATGTACATTATATACACATCTACTATTCAACCTGAAGAACATGTTTAGAATAAAAACGAAAATGATTATTTTATAGGTATTATCTGACATGTATTGGAAATAAATTTGATAGTGAAAAAAATACCCCTGAAAATACTTCAGAGTATGGTACAAGTGTTATGTTCTCTCTAAAAACACCTCTGACTCTACACTTACCAGTAAGTCTGTTTCATACGATATGTACACTTGTACCTTTTCCTACATTGAACACTGTTTCAAGGTTTCATATGCAGATGAAATCTTTAAATAATTATTTATAAAATAAAATTTTAGTTTATCATATGATTTTGTTTTCAACAGGTCGGAGGAATGTTTGACACAATACAAAGGAACACGACCAACACAATAGATTGGGGGATCCTACTTCTCCAGTTGGTCACCAACGGTATAGTGGACGCTCAGTCTAACAAGTAAGTCTAAATCACAGCTCCTACTGTTTGTCCAGAGAAATGTTGGCGTTACAAAAGGGTTTGGTGATAAATTGAGGGAAATGTATAAAGAGATTCTTAAGAAAACGAGACAAATGGACATTGAAATATGTTGGCGGTAAACGAGATAGCAAATCTAACGAGGGGCATTATATCTAGATTTTACTGTAAGTCTAACAAGTAATTCAATATCACATCTAGGGCATTATCAATAATGTAATGGATGCTAAGGCTAACAATAAGTCAACATCAAAGTTTTAATATTGCAATTGCATTTTTCATTTGAAATTATAACATTGACATGACTTCGGAATGCTAATCTGTATATACTGTTAATACTGATTTGTAATGATATAACATATTCAGTGTCGCCTGTAATGTTGAACCTCTGTGAACTTTTTAGTGAGCTCTTCACCATCATCCTTGACATGTTGACTGTACTTATCTATGGGACACTCATAACAGAGGGCCCAGAAAAGGAGGAGAACAAACGCACTTACTTGAACCTCATCAAGAAACTCCGGGTAAGCTTTATTTATAAACATCCGGCAATGTTTCCTATAAATGAACATTTGTTTGCACAGATGAAATTTTTGCAGTTTCATGGGTCATGAAATAATAAGACAGTCATACTAATAGCTTTACTAGTGCAGAGGCTATATTCAATTGAGGTTCAGGATGTGTGACTTGTAAATTATGATAGAATAATAGTGTTTCAGAAGTCAAAGTTATGAGGTTGACACTGAGTTATGAGTCTAAGATATCCACACTTCTGGTCAGGGAAAGATATTTCTGTATTACTATTAAGGTAAAGATGGGGAGATTCCCCTATCATAACAATTATATAATGTCCCGTCAACAATGCATTGAGGTCACATCAACAATTCATTGACATCATGCCAATAATAGCAGACTATTTGTTTGCTTTGCTGGAAAACCATGCTAGCAACCCTTGTGCTTCATGTATATGTGGTGGGAGAAAAATAATCATTCCCAACTTTGGAAGTAAGATAGAAATATCTCCACCGAAGGGTTAAGATTCTTAAATGTCTAGCCTGAGGGTTACCAAGGGCTATACATTTAAGGAACCTATTAATTTGGTAGTGATATTTCTGTCTTACCCCAAGTTAAGGAAAGATTCTATTAATCTTAGACTAAGATTCTGTGGCATTATACTGTATCTTAGCTTGAGACGGAGATGCACCAATCTTGCTGTTGCAAGTTATAGATTGTATCAGTCTGTAGCTGCTTGTGATCTAAATATGTCGGTGATAAGACCACATCCCTAAAAGTGTAGAACAATATCTTGTATAAAAACTACCAAATAATGTATTTTGATTTGTTGACATTTTCTTTTTTCCCTTTTAGCGAGAGATAGGAGACAAGAACTCGGACTCCATGGACAAGATACGACAGTTGTTGCCCCTGCCCAAGAGATGGTATGAGGTGATCACATGTGAGCCCCATGGAACCCAGATGGACAATAAGGGCAACAAATATAATGGTTTTGGGAAAAAGGAGGTGAGTTATATAGTCTATCGGGAGAATATGACTATCAGGGGAGATAATATGACTATCAGGAGAGATAATATGACTATCAGAGGAGATAATATCATTAACAGAGAGATTTTATGACTATCAGGGGAGATAATATGACTATCAGGGGAGATAATATGACTAGCAGGGGAGATAATATGACTATCAGGGGAGATAATATGATTATCAGAGAGACAATTTGACTATCAGGAGAGATAATATGACTTGCAGGAGAGATAATATGACTTACAGGAGAGATAATATGACTATCGGGGGAGATACTATGACTATCAGGGGGGAGATAATATGACTATCAGGGGAGATACTGTGACTAGCACAGGAGATATATGATGATCAGAGAGATACTATGACTAGCACAGGAGATATATGATTATCAGAGAGATAATATGACTATCAGGAGAGATATTATGACTTGCAGGAGACATAATATGACTATCATGGAAGATAATATGACTATCAGGGGGAGATAATATGACTATCAGGGGGATATAATATGACTATCAGGGGAGATAATATGACTATCAGGGGAGATAATATGATTATCAGAGAGATAATATGACTAGAACAGGAGATATATGATTATCAGAGAGATAATATGACCTTCAGGAGAGATCATTTGACTAGCAGGGAAGAAAATATGACTACAGCAGCGGAGATAATACTGACAAAGGGAAGACAAACCGTCAACATAATTGGATTTTTATTGACGATTTTTCAATCTACATGTTCAGAATCTGAGATTCAAATTTATCTACACTCCACATTTTCAAATTCAATTTAGATAGAGAAAATAGAAATCTATATTGGTAGGGAAAAAAGGCTCACGTGTGTTTTTAAACTGAAAATGTCACCACTTAAAAGGAGGGCCACGTCATCAATTGTTGCTACTTTATGTAGTGTGATCATGTAATTAAAAGATTGCATGATCATTTCTGGTGTAAGCGTAATATTGACAGGACATTTTGAACAAAAACATAATAAGCATCAGAGAAAACTGACTTTAATTCATACAGCAAAAACTGTGAGCTTTAAGCAACAATTATAAAACGTTTTTGGCTTAAGCGAAGCATGTAAGCCAGAGGAAGAAAGAAGAAAGTTTAATCTGTTATACTTTGGACACAGGGTTTGCAAGTGTCTAAGAAAGAGAAGATTAGTCCTTGGGAGGTGATAGAGGGCTACAAGAACCCGCCACCCCTGTCCTGGCCCTACTTCTGTGCCGTCAAACTAGAGAGGAAGCCACTAAAATACGAGGAACAACACAGGTATGTCCACTGTTTAATGTGTCAGTCCCCAATTACAAAATAATAATTGTGAGAATTAACCATTTGGTTGGATGTGTAAAAGGAGCAGTTACAATAACTAACAGAAGCTTGACAAACTACCATTGGTTTACAGGATGATGTTGTTTCACACGCACTCCCTCCGCCAGCCCCTCAACCACTACCTGGACCCGCCAGTTCTACCCCCAGAGGACCTTGAACCACCCCCAGAGAAAGTTGTAAGTACAATGTACTGGAATACACACCACTACGTACCCACAGTCTTTAGATCCCTTCACCTTTAAAGTGAAGTGTGTTTAACAATTATACTGCCCTGCTAAGGAAAACATATTTTTTTGCAGAATACTACATATTTAAAATATGAGATAGCAGATTAGAAAAAAAGGGATCTTAGAAGCAATGAAATTAAGACAATTGATATATGATGTATAACGGAGACAAATCTGTATTCATTGGTTTATTTACAGGAACAAAACCTCCATTAAATATGTATATATATTTTCATTAAAAATAATATTTTTGCTGTTTCTGAACTTGTGTCATGATATTAGTGAAATCGGGAATTTTAATTTGCTGAATTTTAGTGTTTTGTAATAAAAAAAATTATTCCATTTACAGTAGGTAATGGATACAATATGAGATTATGTGGATAACTTGTTAAGATAGCAAAAGTTCTTCTTGTGAGCAGTATTTGATTTATGTCAACTAAGGGACATGGTTGAATTGAAACACATGTATAGACCTTGTTATATTGTCCAAATAAATAATTTAAATTGTCAGTAATGCAGGGAACAAATACATGTATTATAATAATGTTTTATGAGATCATTGTTCTCTTTTGAGCCTTTTTACCAAACAAGGATATGTTATCTGTGTTTTCCTGTGTGAGATGAGGGGTATAAAACTCTTCCGCAAGATTATTGTTTGATAGTTATTTAAAGTGAGCTGTGAGATCAGTATTCCTTAGTGAGCTATTACTGTGACATAAATGTCTTTAGTGAGCTATTTTCTTTTGAGGAGGAAAAGGTAAAGGAGCAAACAGAAGCACATCCAGAGAAACAACGGAAGAAACCATCTAAACGACGAAACCCACGGCCTGGCAGTAATACATTCACTGTAAGTGGAGACTTTTATCAAGAGTGATGATATAAGTCATCGGTATGTTATAGGTGCTTTTCCCCTGACATACACATATTTTAGATTTTCAAATACTTCCAGAAATATGTTTGATTTTCATAGTGTACCAAACAGAAAACTTGTGTATAAAATGTGTGAAGTAGCAAAGTGTATGAAGATTTCAGACACTGATGATAAAATGTCTAAAAGATACAAACAAAAATTTAACAGGAATAAATTAAGTTTTTTATGTCTGCACAACAGCAATCTTTTGTAAGACTTTTACCTACAACATCAACAGTTGAAAATAAAATCTCTACTGTCAATGTATGCTGTGTCTATATCACAGGCTGTCATGTTGTAATGTTGCTACACCAAGTAGTGTCTTGCACTGCTAGTATGTGTGGCCTAATGGTTATGGTAATAGTTTGTGATGATAATGGTGCATGTAGTGTAACTACTAACGTTCTGTTATTGCACCTTAACAGCCCACACCTGTGCCTCGACAGAACTACCCCGACAACACTGGGATGTACTCAACACCCCACCCTAGCTGGAGTTACAGCCACCCCCAGCCTCAGCAGTCTTCATTCTATCCCCAACAACAGATGCCTCAAGGTAAACATATCCTCAGACACAATGGCCCCTTTTGTGTATCCGGTTCAAACAGTTTGTCTGTTTTTAAATGTGACATTTTTGGGTATAAATCCTAGGGGACCTGCAAATGTTTATGCAGGCCTTGCAAGGTTTTGTCAAGACTTGCTTAAAAGCAGCATCAGATTACTAGGTCTGACCTTATTTCATAAAAGAACTCTGGTCCAACTGCTTCTACCATTTGGATCGTAATAAATGAGTGTGGCTATAGTTCCCCATCTACACCCAGCAACAGATGCCTCAAGGTGTATAGTCAGACACAATAGTCTTTCTTAATTTAGCATTTAGTTCCCCAGATAACATAATATATATATACCTATAGCCTCAACAGTTCTGTCTCAGTAACTCCTCGAGTAAGAGTGTCCCTGTCGTAACAAACAAGGTTGAAAGCTAACACATCTACTAGCAAAATGCATGTTAATTTTAAGAATTATATTATACAACCTCAATAGTTTCCTTCCCCATTTTACCCCCTGTAACCATTGTCTCTAAATGAATTTTAACTTAATTGAATTCTGTGTGATGCAGGTCCTCGTTTCACTCAGCCATCCCAGTACGGACCAAAGCAGGCGTTACAGTCTTTAATACGAGGTCGCAACAACTCTAGCACATCCAACTACCCGCAGAACATGCAGCATATTCATATAATGAACAAGCAAATGTTGCAACGCCAGGTTCGGCAGCAGCTGCGCCAAACATTCCAAAACCACCAACAGCGAGGCATACCTGATAGTCAGGGCATGTTCCCTAACCAAATGCAGCCAGGCGGCATGCAGAGTATGAATCAAACACAGAGTAAGTAAATGGTCTCCAACAAAATACCCCTATAATAGAACCTCTATTTGTAGATCAATCACAGAGTATAGAATTGGTCTCCAACAAAATACCCCTATAATAGAACCTCTATTTGTAGATCAACCACAGAGTAAGTAAATGGTCTCCAACAAAATGCCCCTATAATAGAACCTTTATTTGTAGATCAATCACAGGGTATAGAATTGGTCTCCAACAAAATACCCCTATAATAGAACCTCTATTTGTAGATCAATCACAGGGTAAGTAATTGATCTCCAACAAAATACCCCTATAATAGAACCTCTATTTGTAGATCAACCACAGAGTATAGAATTGGTCTCCAACAAAATACCCCTATAATAGAACCTCTATTTGTAGATCAATCACAGAGTAAATAGTGGGTTTCCAATTGAGTACGTCTTTAATAAATTAAAGCTCTGATTATAGATCTACCACAGAGTATAGAATTGATCTTCCACATACCTGGTAGTACATCTCTGATAAAAGTCCTGTTCAAAAATCTATGACACAGTAAATGATGGGTCTACATACATAGCTATAGTCATAGATCTCCAACTTAGTACACCCAAGACACTCGTAGTCTTCTGTGTTTAGATGAATTTCATAGTTACTCATATATAATACTGTAACAATAATAAAATGCATTACATCCATCATTGCAGTGGGGATGTCTTCCAACTTCGGCACGTCCTACGGTATGCAGCCCCAGGCGTCCGGGACTGTGATGGAGCCAGGTCCCCCGGGGGCAGGGATGATGTCCCAGCAGGGTTACAACCAGTCTTATCAGGGGTCACAGACCTCAGGCATGATGCCTGGCATGGGAAATCAGCCAAACTACATGCCCGGCCCACAGGCGCCACAAGGGGCTCCAGTAGGCCAGTCGCACTTCAACACCACCTCCAGGTTTGTTTGACATGAGAAACATACACAATTACAGCATTGAGGAGTCTCCTTTGTGATGATGAGGATCCTTGTGGCTTCATTTAGACTATAATTTTATACTGTGAAGTGTGATATGCAGATAAATTTCATGCTTCAAAGATGGGAAATTATGTGACATACCATCATTAGCAACTAATAGCTTTATTACATACCATCATCACACTAGGAAACTGATTTCGTCTTAAATATTTATATAAAAATTAAGTACCCAGTAATCACAATTAGACAGTAGTAAGTGCTTGTTAAGATGTTTACTTTTACTGTCTGTAAAGAAAACCTTGAACCTTTCACACAGTGCCTCATTTAAAACAATTTGTTTTTTCCTTCAGTTAAATTTTGAAAGAAATGTTTTTGATTTTAGACTTCAGCATGGAATGAGCAACAGTTCAATGCAGAATCCTAGCAGTACAATGAGCGGTATGACATCAGGGATGGCGGGATACAACCAGATGGCTTCCTCTGGACCCTCGCAACACCAGGTGTGTACTGCCCCTCCCCACCCCCGTCAATCATAACTCATCCTTACACTGTCTAGTCCCCGTCCGGCCTGGTTATATCATAGGTTAGTAGTGACCACACATCTGTCCAGTCCGTCTAGACATTACTGACCCGCCCAGCCTGGTGTTATGGAGGGGATGGGTGCTCAGCCACATCAATTGGTATTGTCACCTTGTAGAAGTAAGACTTTTGGAGTAATGTCACTTTGTTTAATGTATTTAGATTAGTGTACCCTTTTATGTTTACTGACTTTTAGACTAGTGTTCCCTTTTATGTAACCTTTAAAGTTGTGTCCTTTCATTTAATCACCTTTGTGTACAAATTTCTGTCCGACCAGTATTTCTTTGTGTCCATGTCCCTATCAAGAAGGAAATTTATATTTGCTCTCCGCCCCATATTATAATGAATGTTATACCCCGTGCATGGGAGAAATAGCTATGTGTATGTATGTGTGGGAGAGAATGGGAGGATGTTAACATGTAACAACACCTATAGGCAATGATGTAGTTCTGTGTCCTCTATGATAGCAGCAGACCGGAAATGACAAATTGAACTTCTTTCACCCACCTGCATCCTCCTCCTCGTCGGAGGAACCCAAGGTAAGTGGCTGCTGTGCGGGTGTTTTCTAGCTTAACTGCCCCCACTCCACCTCCTTGGAACAGGAACGTCTGAAAATATATCACATTTCAAATGAGAATATTTAACTTATTCACCCCTGAAGACACATTTGAACACTTCCAACATTGAAATTTTGGAATAGTTCATTATGAAATTTCGGGGTGAATGAGCTGAAGTATATCTCCTAATGGAACTAGCATTGTAAGTTACATTCCCACTTCATACAAACTTTTTTAAAAGTATTGACTGTTGGAGCAGGCAGCTTTAACCAATCCTCATTTGGAAGATGCATCCTTAAGTTTATCTGTTATTTGAGCAAGTGCCTTTAAAATATCACTTTTTGAAGTAAGCATCCTTAAAAAATATACAATACTAGAACAAGCATCCTTAAAGTATATCCCTTTGTTTGATATGAAAAAAATGAACATACAGGTATGTATATCTTTATATGTTGTGAAACTTCTATTCATTTCAAGTATATCTCTTATTGGAGGAAGCATCCTTAAGTTTATCTCATGTTGAAGCAAGCACTTTAACAAATGTTCCGAGTTGACACAAGCATTCTTAAAGTACATCCATTGTGTGAACAAGCATCTTTAAAGTTATCCTCTGTATGAACATCCTTTAATTTGAACCGCGATTCTTCATTGAGTCCTTTGTTTGAACCGGCATCCTCAAAATAAATTCTTTGCTTGTTCAGGCATCAGGTTCCTTCTATATCTAGCAGGATAAACGTTTACAGAATTTCATGTTACCTTAATTTATAAGTCCATCATGCATATTATCTTTATACATTATAATGGTCATTTCCAGTGATAGGGAAATTAAGGACATTTCATGTTATGATTAAGTGGTGGATACATTTTGTTCTTACTTCAAAATGTTAATTCTCCTAAGGAGGACCTGTTATACAGTAAATAAATTATCTATAGAAAATTTAGAAACAATTTCTATTTTACAACATAAATTGGGCCCTTATTTTCTGTTTGGAATGGGTCAATTCAGTAGGCCTAAACAGGTGGGTACTGTGTCCCTTTCAGATTGGTGTTACTAAGCTCCTTTTGTTTTATTCACATGAAGTATGGTTGTGGTGTGTTAACTGTGATATCTGGTTGTGTGTTTTAGAAACTTTGGTGTGTTGACAAATAACAGTGAGAGACGTATTTTACTTGTGAATTGAAAATTTTAGCTATACCATTAGAAAATGTACCTTCTAAATATGGATAATACAAAATTAATGTATCAGATCATCCTTCGCACTCCCCCATACTATACATGGTTTTTATCCATTTGTCAGAAAAAAATTAACATCAACATATTTAGCCCACCATCCTCTGATGGTGGACTGTTCTAATCCCCCCTTGTCTGTGGTTTGTCCTTAAACAATTCTTGTTATGGCTATTTCTCAGAAAGTACTCAAGTACTTTGTTGTGCATGTTTACTTTTGAGACTGATCGGATAAACAAAATGGCCATCATGCAGCCATCTTGGATTTTGACAGTTAAAAATTGTTATCGCTATTTCTCCGATAGTACCGGATGGATCTTTCTCGAATTTGTTATGTAAGTTCCCCTTGGTCCTTAATTGTGCATGTTTGCTTTTGAGGCTGATGAAATAAACAAAATGGTTGACAGGTGGCCATCTTGGATTTTGACAGTTTTAGAATATCATCACTATTTCCAAGGAAATACTTAACAGATCTTTCTCATATTGCAATGATCAGTTCTATTTCAACTATATATTTATAAAATGCCTGAATATGGATAATACAAAATAAATGTATCAGATCATACCGGTATCCTTGGAAAACTTCAACATCAACATGTTTTTGAACGAATTTGTTGTAGGAGGAAAACTAGTAGATCTATATATATTTATGTAGCTTTTTTCCTGGGTTAAGTTTTTAGTTCACCTGGCCTGAACGGCCATATAAGTTTATGCCATGGCATGTCATCAAATTGCCAGCCTTCATTTCAAAGACTTCTAGTCCAGAAACGTTGGGGGGATTTTGACCTAATTAGGGCATCACACTTGGAGATACAGGCGCCCTGTAATTGTAAGCTTGCCTGTCTGTTTGTCCATCTGTCTTCTGTTTCTGCATGATAATTTGTTCAAATATTATCCAGTTTTGATAAAACTATGTCAGTCTGTAAAATGTACAAAGACTGAGTTGTAATTTGAGGAAATCTGTTCCTAATTAATGAGCCTATTATGCTCTGTGATGCTGCGTTTCCTACTTCTGGTATTGTTTTACAGTCCCTGTTGAAGTTAAAACATCTTGTATCTTGACAATAGCTGATAACAGCTGTCTTTTATGAAATTTCAAGCCCATTTTCACCAGGTTGGTTAATACATTACGGATGTAATATCATATGTGCCCTCTCTTAAAATCCAAGGCTTTTTTTCCACCCTTGAATTTATCATGACAAAATGAAAGACTCTTTACACGAAACCATGCAGATGGTACAAGTAAACCAGTGTCATGTATTTGATGAGGATCAAAAGAATCATGAGGCAGCTTAATGGTAAACTCGACCAACTTTTAAGTTTGGTTCTGTGCCTGTGTTATTACTAAAGGACAGGTATCAACTAAGAGATGGTAAGGTGTTTATAACATTTTACTCAAATAGCTTACCACTAATCTTCAATTCTATACTGACCTATACTATGACATACATAGAGAATATATGTTTATCAAGATTGGAACCTTGGGGTTTTGAGGTTGATGGTGAAGGGATTTTGATCATGTTTACCAAGACCCTCTCATGACTGTGATGAAATATTGCATGACATGTGAGTAATACAGGCCCCTTGGGTATCTTGATTATTTGTGGGGGAATGCATTTTTTCCCCTTTTCTTCTTGTTTAAGAATTAAGATACACTGTACTAACTTTTTAGACGACATAGTAGACAAACTGGACATAAGGATCTTACTTGAGTTTCCATTTCATATGAGATTTAGTGATCCTCTGGTGATTTAAATACAAATCAATGACAAGTTCCATTAATGCCACAACGAAATAGAAGCAAATTTAATATTAACCTTTTTATTTCATAATCAAGATTGTTTTGCAAATATTGCAAAAAACAGCTTTTCCAGGTCCGTTGTGATATATGCAATGTCATTTTAGAATAAGTGTTCAAAATCAGACACTGAATTTGAAACAGTAAATAAGCAATAAAATTCAGACAGAGAAATAGCAACTACATTAAGTTTTAGATAGTAATTGGATCAGAGTTGTGTGCAACTATAAATAGACAGGCAAGCTCTTTTTCACATTTTGTCGTGTATTCCAACATGCAGGGCATGGACATACATTTAACTTTATTAAAGGTAAGCTTCTGTATGCCTTATAGTGTGTTACCTATGAGCTTGTATGTACACATCAACGAGTTACAGAAAAGCTCCTATAAGGTATATACATATGTGTTAAAGTTGAGCTTGTACCTGCAGTTTGTCGTGTGTTTCAGACTGGCTCCTACATGCAGAGGATGGGTTCACACCAGCAGCAGCAACAGCAGCAGCAGATACAGATGCAGCAAAGGAGGATGATGCCCATGCCAAACCAGCAGCAGCAGCAGCAGCAGCAGATGCAGCCTAATCCGGCAGCCCTCATAAGTCAGCTCCAGCGACAGATTTCTGTGGGGCCAGGCCAGGCACCGGGGCCACAGTACAACAATTACCCACAGCCCCCACAGTACCAGTAGACAAGTTTTAGGACCTTATGAGGTTACCTATATCCTTTCTTTAATACATAACATGTATCAACGACTCAGCCTTAGCAAAGTACATGGTGTATTTACTGAGAGTTTAAGGTCTGCCTCAGTGAGTTGGCTCAGATACAGGATTTAACTTAAATGAATGTGACTATCGGAGAATATTTGTCTCTCTCTCTGAATTTTTAATTTAAAAAAAAAATGTTGCTTTAATATGTGTAACAAAATATTTGTTGTATGAAAAATGATGGAATGAGATAAGTCTATTTATTCTATTTCTACCTGTGAAATAGGGAGAATTATCAGTAGGTTGTAAGTGCTATTTCCATTGTATTGAAATGTAAAAAATATGATGTCTTCACATATGATGATGTAAAATAGGATGTGATGTTATTATACAAGGTAACATGCAAGAGTGACGTCCTGTAAACAATACACCTGCTCGTTCAGGTATTGTATAAACAGAAACTTCAGTGGTTATTATATCATGTACATGTATATATTACATGGATTTTGTCCAGTTATGGTAATTTCATCTTCTGTTTGTAATTTCACTGATAATCCTAAGTTGGTTTACTAACAACTTCAAAACAACTTATAAAAAGACTATTCCGTCTTTGCGTATTGCAGAGTTATCTTCTCTTGTGAGCAGGTATTGATTGTTACGTCATTGGTTTG
>JAUMHH010058327.1:0-23254 GCA_032359455.1 Chlamys rubida
TCATCTCTTACACAAGATCAGGGGTCATCACCTAAACAAGGTCAGGGGTCATCTCTTACACAAGATCAGGGGTCATCACCTAAACAAGGTCAGGGGTCATCTCTTACACAAGATCAGGGGTCATCACCTAAACAAGGTCAGGGGTCATCTCTTACACAAGATCAGGGGTCATCTCTTACACAAGCTCAGGGGTCATCTCTTACACAAGATCAGGGGTCATCTCTTACACAAGCTCAGGGGTCATCTCTTACACAAGCTCAGGGGTCACTACAAAAGGTCAAAATGGCATCATCCCAATGTTGCATATTGAAATTGGGTCTTGTGCACCACTATAAACTGAGTTTTTGGTATTGAGGTTTATCTAGCAAAGGGAAACAATGCATTGCTCATAACACTTTGTCTTGTTTAAAATAGCTAAACAGTTATAGAATAAGAATCAACATGTACCGCTTTTTGTTTGAGATGTGGACGTTGTGTTTATCTGTTGACAGACAACGATGGGGAAGATAAGTCTCTCCGTGGGGAGACTAAAGGCTGGCTCCCGTACCTCCTCCAGACGGAATTCAAACTCTGGCAATGCTCTCAAGAAATCAGAATCCACCGCTAGCAACAAGTCGCGAGGAAATCACAAGAAAAGTAAGAGATCTTAAGGGCCTGTATAACCCATGCTTTACCACCTTATTCATATTTATTTATGTAGAAATACATCAATTAGTGTTTTGCACCAAGATATATTCACTGTTTGTAGCCTGTTTTTAATATTTCTGTCCTTTGTCTTAATTGTACATAGTTAGTCCCCAGCCTACCATCTCCTGTATCAGTCACACGATCACCAAATTTACTCCCTAACCCACCACGTTCCGTATCAGACACGCTACCACCACCTGTGAGTCAGCAGCCACTTCCTGTATCACGTCACACTTCCCATCACTATGCACCTTTTGACAGTTATTTTTTGTTTCGTTTATGCTATCACGAGTGGGAGCCACCAGCCATCTATTGCCAGCATCATATGCTATCACCAGAGGGAGCCACTAGCCATCTATTGCCAGCATCATATGACCCACATTAAGTCCCTTATACCTACTACATCCTATTGTAGGCACATTACTGCCCCATGTCATATATCATTTATTTAAACAACTTCTACACAACCATGAGGCCTAGCAAGATAGTATTTGGATTTAATATCAGTGCTGCTTAGGTTTACAAGGTCACTGAGGTCAAAGGTGTTCAAAATATTCAAATAAAAAAAAAAATTCTATAGAACCATGAGCCTTAGGGTCATGTTATTTCATTTGTATTTTGCTATTGTGAAGGGCTGTTAAATTTGTACAAATCAATGGTCATAACCCGTATCAAGGTCACATCTAAGGTCATGTCCATGTGAAGTTATTGATTAAGAAATACCTCAACCATCAGTGTCTTTTGCAGTTAAATTATTCAAATTGTGTATATAAGAAGGCTGAACATGTTGGTGGTAGTGTGGTCAGATATGTTTATATTCTCACAAAGGTGAGCTTTCAAATCTGCCCACACCTGGATTTATTTCATAATATGCAAATATTTAACTGCATATTTTTACAGTACTAAAACATTTTTTCCAATTCTGAAAGGCCAATGAGAATTGGGCCACCACATGTCAAGGACAAAGTGTTCTGCAAGGAGGTCCACTTGGACAACCATTTGCCGATGAGGATGAAGAAAATTGTTTTAATATACATAGAACTGCAGTGGGATGTTTGCAAGGTTTGAAATTGAAATCTGGATGTAGGCAATTAATATCAACTGAAAGCTCACGTTTGCTTTTGTCACCTAGCAGAACTGTTTCGATAACTACCTACTAGTATCTTAACCTACTAAGCTAAGCTCCCAACAATCATGTCCAGCTTTCAAAGTGTGATTACAAAACAGATTTGGTGCAGTTTATTACCATATCTATCCTGCAATAAGCCCACCCATATCTAGTGCAGTTCAATAGAATGCCAACAAAATTGTATTTTATTGTCCTGTAATAAGCCCACCCATATCTAGTGCAGTTCGATAGAAATACAAACAAAATTGTCTTTCGTTGTCCTGTAATAAGCCCATGCACCCACCTTCCACTTTGAGTCAGGAATTATGTGCTGGCCTCCTGGGACTATTGTGGGATAGATATGGTAATTTCATGTCTATTGAATAACGATAACGACAAATCCCTGTAATAACTATTGACTTCTAAAACACTTCAGATTGTATCCAAACTATCATTGAGATCTGGTCTACTATCACAGTCGGAAAGGGAGTTTGATACGTAGCTAGAGTCACGATTTGTAGTAGTTGTGCTGGACTAGGATTTTACATCATTAGGGCAGTCTGTTCCTAGAACCATCTGTTTGTTTATACATCAATCATATACTGACATTAATGATCGCCTTTCATCAATTTCGGGTTATTTTATGCTGTGTAAAAAGTTATGATATGCTCATATCAACGTTTTCACAAATCAGTCATCAATAGTACATCATGAGTTTCATATCTAACTTCAACAATCATACCTAACTATATTTACTTTTTACTTATGTACATTCTTTAGAACCAAGTTAAAATGTTAATGTGTGCCACTCTGGTTTCTGTTTAGATTTCACACTCACCAGTGTCCTTACAGTAATGTTTGTAGCATAAATATATTATTACTGTGATGTCAAAACTTTCCTTTGGTTAATGGGTTAATTGAGCAGTTAAATTTGGCGTATAAAACTGCCTATTGACCTGATACAAGGTGAGTAATTGTGCTGTAGACCAGTTGTCAATCAGGAGTTAATGGTCTTCTTTCTCTCTTGACAGGTCTGCCTTCCTCAAAAAGCTACTAGTACCTGGTTATCTTTGGTTGCTTGACATTTTGTTCCGTGCTAACTAGATAGAATTACCACACTTGTGTCATCACACTTGACCAATGCACAACTTCTATAATTGTCACCTGACCTCTGATTGTCCTAATATGGTGTTGTTTGCCGATGTTTGGTGAGAGACCCCGTTGTGTTGTACAGACGTATGGCATTACCTCCACACTTCACCATCACAAACACTGGGTCAGATTGAACGTTTGAAACCTGTGGTCATCAATATGTCATTAAGTTGTGTTACATGCAGTTTTGTAGATTTTAAATCACAATAATTTTGTTGATAAATGATGTGAGTAGTGGAATAGAATAAGGCTCCCTGCTATTCTGCTTTAGGCAGTGTTTTTATATTGGCATATTTTAATTGTGTTTAGAGACAGGACAAAAATATTTGGGCAAATATCATTCTTATGAATATTTCGTGTATTTTTACAGTTTACAATGAGTTTTCCTAACATTGTTTTCGATCAATCGAGACAAACTTTTACAAACTGTAAGGGAAAAAAAATTCTCCTCAAAATATTTTCGTCTTTTACAATGCCTTGTTTTAAAATATAACAAGTTGTATTTAAACATGTTATTTTAGCATTATTTTGCTATTTATATGGAAAACAAAAGACATCAACAAAATATTAATTGTGGATGATGCAACAAAGATAAAAATATTTTGAAAAATTAAGAACTTTGTATGTGTTCCCTTATTGTACAAAAACATCTTCTGAAATGCTTGAAAATGAAGTAAGCAAGACTCATAAAAAATCTATATACATGTACATTGAATATCCAGTTGGATTGATAATTTGGGAATACTTCTGTCCAGTCTCCCTAGGTCCAGGTAGCTTATTTATATCGGTGCTTGTTATGTTTATACTGCTTCCTAAGGTACCAAGGAAATGTTATTATGATCAGTGTTAATTGTATGTGATGATTTTGATGTATACCTACTAGGATGTAGAGAGATTGTGTGACGGTAGGTAGATTTTATACATAAAAACTCTTCATTCCAAAGTCAAACATGTATGTCTTTTATGTCAAAATACTTAGTCTAACAAATTCACGGTTTTTAAGTTAAGAAAGTTTTTTTAATATTAAAAAAAAATCAATTTTTAGAAGCGACAGTACCCTTTTGAAATCAAAGCAACAGAAGATTATTTGTTATAAAAGGGGAAAAGTAATTTGTACACTTTTGAAATACATGAACATGGCTTTAAAAGATGGGCCCCCGCTGGTTTTCGGTATCTGTAAGCATTATCGACCAGCATTTCTTGTAATGCATTAAATACTAATGTATACAAATAGAACAATATATTGATTCAACATCGTTAAAATTTTGTGTGCTCCAAATTTCCTCCCCACAACAGGCTGTAAGCTAACCCATAGCACGTGATTTCTTTGTGTTTATAGAACGGGTCAATTTCAATTCCATGGGTACTCAGGTTTTACATTAACTTGATATGTACAGGTAACATTTCATTTATCAAATAAGCCATTTAAATAGCATGAAAGCTGATATTAGTATGACTAAGTGCGGGCCCAAACTATAATTTCATCAATATTTTTATTGAACACGCTAAATTTGTTTTAGATACTGGTAAAAGTAACCATAAGGCTTAAAATAGTTTAAGTTGTGAAAAAAAAATAGTGCCAAAAATCAGCGGAACCCATATTTGAAAAATACTTGAAGTGAAGTTGGAGCAAAATGTTGAATTTTTTAAAATTTGGTAGTTGTTTTTTCTGTAAATTAATTGTGAGTTATTCCGTGAGATTTATATTTCATGGGCTATTTCATGGTATATGTATTTTATGGGATATCTGTTTCATGATGTATACATTTTGTGGGATAGATATTTCACTGGATAGATATTTCAGCGGTTTTCTTTTTCATGGAATATATACAATGATACCATATGTGGTGTCTATTTCATTCTCGGTAGATATAAACTTGAAGTAGAGTGCTGTCCCTTTAGATACGAATGTAGAGTAGAGTAAGTGTTCCTAGATAAGTAAACCTCTTGATGATCCCAAAGAAACGGTCATGGGAAACTGTCTTCATTTTATCTTTTGTATTATATATATATATGCAGTCACTATTCACATGGTTATAACTGTCATTGGCATCAAATGGTTGTGATATATATTAACTTCTTTGTTTAATATTTTTCTGTTCAAACTTTATTGTAAATTTTAATTATTAGAGAAAAAAGAAATTATTTCTAAATGTTGACACGTTGTATTCTTTAAATATATTGCACATTAACAACATTTGCCAATTGTTATATACCCACTCCCTGGTATACTATTCTGTTGTTTTACCAAATAGAACTGTTAGTGAGACATCTAAAAGAACAATGGGTTAATACAGCTAGTTTTCATTTTAACTGCTCGACCAATCTGTATCAGATCACTTCCCAATATCATGTTTGATCAGAAGCTATAGGCTTATGTACAAGGTTAAGCAAGGTCACCAAATGTAACCAGGTCAGCGGCTGATGGATTGGTGTAAGTTGCCATGGAAACTGCATGTGAATTATGAAAATATGTTCCAAAAGCATATATGTGTACATTAATTTGCATGCTCTCAGACTCCATTTCTACTCATTTCTGCAAATTTAAACAAAGAAAACATAAGTGATGTTATGTTTAACACTGACAACAATAAACTAAAAATGTTACTCCTGAGTATAATCAAAGGAATCATTTTATACCATATCCGACCTTTATAAGCACTCTGTAACTTTTTTTTGGTCCAGACATCCCATTATTTCACAAAAAATTAACTTTTCATTTGTTTCTATTGCAACCATTTTTAGCTCACCTGCCATTGCAGAGCATCTGTCGTCGTCTGTCTGTCTGTCTGTCCCTCATCAATTTCTCCTTTAAACAACTTTGACTAAAGAACCAAAAGGTCTAGATTCATGATATTTAGCTGGTAAAAGTTTTCAAAAAGTTACCTCGGCCTACATTCTAGGTCACAGAGGTCAGATATGTCAAACATTTTAAATGACAACTTATTCTGAAGAACTGAAAGACCTAGAGTCAGAATATTTGGCTGTTATCTCCCTTGGATAAAACCCAACAAAGTATGTTAACAAAATTGACCTACAGCTATTTTCAAGGTCACAGGGGTCAAATATGTCAAAAACTTCAAATAATTTCTTTTTAAGACCCTATACACTTAATAAAGGTGTATGATATTTAACAGGTATTAAATTAAAATAAAAACTTCCAGGTGAGCTCTTAAATCCCCTGGGCCTTTTGTTTGAGAATTTTGGAAAGTTCTGAATTCTAATGTTCCCACCGGGGTAGCTTATTAGGTCAAATATTAATCATGATATTCCTATTTTAAACAGTAAACATTGACTATCTAGCAGTACACAGGAAATATGTGTATAAACAAATATTTATACACAACACTAATGTTTATATATATATATATATATCAGTACCTTAATTGTCAAAGATTAAACGGAGCAATGAACATTTTGCAAGCTGTCTTGTTGATTTTTCTCAGCATTGATCATGAGAAAGAGTATGGATGCTGGCGGCTTGTTGAGTGAATGGATTATACAGACAATTTTTGTTTTATCATTTCTAACTATTTATGAAGTAGGCAGTATTTGTCAGTCGTTTGAAAGTATGTGATAAGGCCCCTATATTAATGATTACTCTTTGGTTTTTACCGTGAGATTTGTCTTTATATTGTTATGCTGTAACAAATCTGCCAAAAATATTTTATTTACGGAAAACATAATATATTATTCGGATTTAAGATGGATATGGTTGGCCTGTAACACCTCAATCCAAACACTGACCGCCAACTCCTGGAATCTTCAATGTACTATCTGCATGCTTCCTGTGTCCCCAGTTGGAAACCTCTATGTGCTCAGTTGACTGCCAAGTGTAAAGTTTTTTGTGAAACTTTTTTGAGTTTGAGTCTTTGGCTCATGGTCTTGAAAGAAGCATGATGGAGGTGCTATGTAATTTGTTTCCGGCTGTTTAGTTGTTTTCCTCTTGGGATGGTCATGCCCGAAGCATGAACATTATTTGTGTACCTTCTAGGTCCTATCAATATCGTGTATCAGTATCCATTTTATTAACAGAGTGCAACCAATTGTCACCATTATAGCATCATATGGTCATAACACGATTTCCCCCTAATTGGTTTTATAATTAATATCTTTTATTGAAGAAAAAAATGTTTATACTCATATAAGGAGTGTCATCCATACAATTTGTTTCAAGAGTTTTGGTAAATGATAATACATGTAAAAACCTGCTGACAGAATTTGTTATAGATCAAGGTCAGAAAAATAATTGAAAAACATTGTAGAAATACATGAAATATTAATATTTATTACATGAGGACATTTATTCAGATATTTCTGTATTTTGTGTCTGCTTGTATCATTGATCACTGACGTATCTTTGTTTTACTTACTACCAGAAATACATAGTCAGTTACAAACAACCTTTCACTTTAATGGACTATGACTAATAAATCATGTTTATAATTTGTTTAGAGGGAATCAAGGGAGGTAACTAGGGTTCAAATCCTCCAGCTGAAATATCAACTGTGTTCGTGCAGCTGTAGGCTAATCCTTGGTTTATATTTCAGTACTTTATATAGAATTAAATATTAAAATAAATATTTTAATCTTTGTCTTATCACTCCTTGATAAAATATAATTACACACAGATGCTCAGACTTATGGGTGAAAATTGAGAAAGAAGGAAGAAAACTAAAAAAAAACAAAATCAAAATTTGTATTCTAGCATAATAATATGATCAATGTTGTGAGTGCCGAGTGATTGTTTCCCAATACTAGGCACAAGTTGTTTTGAAATTTTAACCTGAGCCCTGATGTGCATCAATGTCAGATTATTTCAGCAAGATCAGAACAAGTAATTCTGTTACTGGGTTTATGCATAGTTACACTCCGTGGAAAGTAATACCCAGTTACTAGTAGGGAACCGTGGAGGAAGTACAAATGCAGAGGATCAAATCGTAAATTATAGTTATTTTAAAGTGCATGGTTTGTCTTACAGGAATATGATACATAATATGACAGAAAATGCATTTTTTTGTATGTGTTCAAGAATGTTGTGAAAACATTGTAGAAGGCATGAAAACCGTATGTTTGATAAAGTTTTATTTTTGAGTTGACGTGTTTGTACGTGTACTAGAATGTGTTCCCTTGCCATTCCTGTTTTAGTTCGAGCTCAAGTACTCACTGTCTACAACTGCGTGAAGAGAGTTGGGCTATACCAGTGAACATATGTTGTGAAAAATGTTCTCATCATAATCATAACTTGTTATAAATCACATTAAATGCTGGTGATACAACTCAAACTTAAAGTCTATTACATTAATAATTTATTTTCTCTCGTTTCTCTTAAAAATTCAGTTTTGAAATTTATACCAGAAATTGTATCTCCAGTTATATAAAATATCTACTTACTGCTTGATTACTTTTGGTGAAACACAGGAGCTTGTATTGTTTGATTTCAGACATGATGTGGTATGTAGTATCAGTTTATTAATTAGTGCTGTACTCCCCTAATATTAAACTGTACAAGCCCCTGTTTGAAGGTGAACAATTTTAACTGTACATCAAAGCGATATACTTGTTCCTACACTGATGTAGAAAAGCACACATCAGTAGGTAAACCTTTGACAAAAATAACTTTTTTTATGCAAAAAGTGGCAGACTGTCCTGATGTTTGAGGGATACAGGATCTAAAATGTGCCATGCTGAGGTGGGGGTCTAGTATAAGTGTCATCATCCAGCGACCCCTCAGCAGCACTTATCCCCATAACACATACTCCAAGAAACTTTTTAAAAGATGTTGTGAAATTTTGCATAATCTTTCATTTTCAAGACCTCATTTAGTCTAAAAGTTCAAATTAACACTATACATTGAAGTTACATTATTAGCTCATTTACCCCTGAAGTTTCATAATTAACTACTCCAACCTTTGAATTGGAAATGAGTGAATCTATCAATCTTGTCACTGACCACTATACTGTATTGAGAAATAAATCCAAAGTTTTGCACAATTGGATCAATAAAATCCAATTGTGTGAAAGCAGGATATTTAAGGTCCCTGGTAGGGTATTTAAGGTCCCTGGTAGGGTATTTCCCAGTGCAGGTTATGGACAATAGAAAGATGTGATAGCAGTATGGCCCGGAGGAGTATAGGATGGTTGACACCTATTTAGACCAGCCCGTAGAAGTCTCCAGTATGTAGGATATACTTTTACACAAATGGGTGACATTCAGTTTTTGGAAAACTGTGTTTTTTGTAAAGTTTCATGTTTCCACCATGGAGTATTTTCATGGTCATTATTTGTGATGTTGATTTTTGGATTTCTATGTAAAGTTAAAACAATTAATTTTGTATTCTACAATTGCATTCAGCAGTAATAAAAGTTACACTTAAAGTTTTATAGATTTGTTATTCATTTATTCAGGATTATAAATCTATGATTTATTTATTTCACCACAATTGTGAGTGTTAATACTTAATGATCACTGATTACCATTATTAAGGTTAATGGTACCACATACTGCATCAGTTTTAATCGCGAAGAAGAGTTCCACTAAAGAAAAGTTGGATTGGAGTAATCTCCCTTTTATATATATATTTTCTAGAGTAACTTCCCCTGTCAAGTTTTTCACATTCTTTGTGGGCTAATTGGATACTCGTTTGATGCTGTGCTTGTATGATACTGATGAAGTGTAGGTAATTTGTAATAATGTAAAGATTCCCTATTCATTCCCAGCAGTTTTCCTGTTTTCTTTTTTACAGTATTTCTATTTTCAAACATCCAAATTTCGAAAACTACTGTATGGAAAGATCAGATTTTTTATGATTTTTTTTTTAAAGGTCTTACACAAATGTTTTACAATAGAGACATGGTAATACATAATTGTAATACAGTTTGACTTATTGGTACCCCTTACCCTAAGTAATCTACACACGTACAGCTCAAGGTTGTACTGATGGCAATTACGACACAGTGAAATCTACCTAATCCAGCATCCTGTAGTACAAATCATATTGGTTGAATAAGACGAGATGTTGGAATAAATTGGTTCTTATTATTTATTTTTACAACAGTATGTCACAATACTCACAGATCAGATTAGACAGGTTTCACTGTACCTAAGTATGGAGAGCTGTAAACTGACCTGGCACTATGTGCCTGTGAGTTTATCCAATAGCACAGTATCTAGCATCAATTTATTTCTTGAAGGAAGTTCTTATGAAACATATGGTCTGTAGGGTTTGGATATCCAGCATGTGGCTTACTTGGAAGGCAGACTATCAAGCTTGTTCAAATAACTGTCATTGCCCTTAGAGATCATGCACATATGACAAATGTGCTGAAATCTTCAATTCATTCTAATAAACTATAATGCTTAGTATAAGATATGGGCTGTAGCTTGCTTGAAGGAATGACCTTAGCCTACTTTCAAGGTCACAGGAATCAAATAATTTACAAACTTAATCTACAAAACTGACATTCCTTGAGTCATGACATTTTTGCTGATATGAATGGCTGTCAAGCATATTTAAATAAAGGATATTGAATCGCATTGAAGGTATTATGAGTAAAATAAGATTAAACATGCAGGCCTAGAATAATGATGTTTTTTGTCTATAGCTGACTGATGTAACAGCTACTAACATAATTCAAATAAACAACATTGACTCGCACTCAATCATGATAACCCTGGTAATGATATTTCGCATGTAGCTTGCTGAGGTAAAGGGTTATAAATTTTTCATGAAAATAAAGTACCTTGACCCACATTTAAGGTGACAGTAACCATATATTAAACACTAAAAATGACTTCCTCTCAAGAACTGATAAGCCTAGATTAATTAGCATGCTGAGGTTTAAAGGCTTATCGAGATTGTCGTAATAAATTATCTTAAAACATTTTCTTCTCAAGCATTTCAGCATTAAATACACAGTCGCCAACAACTTCAAATAACAGGTGAGCAGGTCAGTCTCTTATATGATTCTAATTTTTTCTTTTTTTTTTTTTAATATCGCCAGGCCAATTTACTTAATTTGGTTAAAATATCCTCACAAACAGGATTTAATTTTTTGTATACAGTAAAATTCTTGTTATGCTGATGCCTGTTGTCCAACATAAAATTTTGTTGGTGTTATATATAAAGGGATTAGGTGACATAAATAGGGAACATGAGAATTAAATTTTAACAAGAAGGGAAAGTGGGACCTTGAATTCAATTGATGGTAAGGTTAGTAGCAAATGAAGGGAAAGTGGGACCTTGAATTCAATTGATGGTAAGGTTAGTGGTAAGTGAAAAGCTATGCCTCATATTGAGGATTTACTGTATAATTATGAAAGCAATGTTCAGCCAGCATTTTTTTGACATGTATTTTTTAGGTCATATACGTAAATGATAAATATATAGCGAAAAAAATTATATATACAAATTAATCATAGTCTGTTAAAAATCAAATATCCAAATAAGAAAAATCCCAATAAATGGAATACATTACTCATTTAAATCATATACCCAAATAAACCATATATCCAAAAGTATTGTTAACCCACATAAATTTCCCAACAAGTCCTATACATAATCATACACCCAAATAAATTATATATACAAAACCATGTATCACAGTGTATCATATATCCACATCAATTATATTTCCCAACAAATCAAATACATAATTATGTAGCTGATAAATTATATTCACCCATAAATCATATGCTTAAAAATTATATTTCCAGTTAAAATATATAAATTAAAAAAAAACAAAGGCACTATATTTTGTAATAAATCCTATACCCCCATAAGTCATACACCCAAAATTATTAAGGATCCCTGTCCCAGAACTCTGGGTTTTCGTATACTGTATACAGTAACCTCCCCTTAATTTCGCTTTCGATATAACTGTAACGCAGATGGGTCTGGACACTAAATCCATAGACAAGTAGCGCAGTCGGTTAACAGATGATATAACAATGTGAAGTGGAGAGTTCAAATCCTGATCTGGCTCCACTGAATACACTCAGAACAATATTATTGATTATATATATATTTCATTTATTTGGCCTGTATTTTTCATTTTCTATAAAATCCCACAAGGTTTGATTTTCTTTTTAGGAATAATTGATCAAAGCTAAAGTCATGCAAGAAAAATTGGTTTCCAATTCGTAGTTACAGTTTAAAGCAGTGGTACAGGGATCCTTAAATTATATACCCGTATAAATCCTATATCTCAATTAATCAATCGAAATCTAATGAACACAGAGAAAGGACAAATCAGGTGAGCAGTTCTGTCCTCTTGTTTGAACCCTATGGTTGTAACTTAAGTACATGTATACCTGGTACACATGTGACTTCTGTTTATTGCTTTATCTAAACTATCACGTGAAAAAATAAAATCCATGAAAACTTTTAGTAGTATTGAGGTAAAAAAATAATTGAGTTCATACCCTTAGGATATAGAGTGACAGCTGGGCACGTTATGTAAATAATTATTTCAGTTTCGATCCACAGTTCTATATATAATGTTAATATGACGTAGTGTGGCGTAATTTACGATAGTGTAGGCTTCATTGTTTAATCTTCAAAAGTAACAATCCTGGGACAAACCAATTCACATGACAGATTTAGGCTATACGACTGTTGACGTTGATGTCGTAATTTAGGAGAGGATCTACTTTAGTTAATATATATGTCGTTTAGAGACATAAAACATACTTGTTTCAAAAATTTCCCATAATTCAGTGTGACTGTTGGAGGTGTTTGTATAGACACATGGACATATTCTGATGTTAAATGTCCTAACCTACATATTGATCAATTTGATTAAAGTTATGTATCAAAGGAAATCTTGACAACACGATTCATAATGTCAGTGTTTATCATCTTTTCTTTATTGTACAAAATTATCTAGGTCGTCAACAAGAGACTACATGTACTTTAAGTTTAAAGCTGATCAAACAATGTTCCTGCATCATCCAATGAAATCACATGGTTGAGGTCACATGATCAGTAGGCTAATGTTTGTACGAGGTAGGCTATGCCAAATTCGTAGAAATTGACATCAAACATGCAGCTTTAAGAGAAGTTTTCAAATTACAAATGGTACAACAGAATTAAGTGGCGATACATTCTTGTATAAATATAAATGCTAATGAGTACCAAAATGACTGTATTAAATAATTCAGCCTAATTTCAAGATATGATCTGTCATAGTTGTTGGCCCGGAAAATCTATTTTGATTAAAGATGTTAATTAGTACCATCACTTACCTTTTCATGTTTATTAACACTGTGGGCCTAAGTTGATGGATTCTGTCTGAAAGTTTCCAAATAGATTAACAGAAATTATATATTTACGTTTTCATGGGTTAAATGACACATATAATTGATCAGGACTCAGACTAAATGACTTGTATTTTACGGAAATTACAGACTAAATTTGCAAGAATTTCACATTTAAGAAAATTTAAATATAATACAAATGAACAAACAGGGAAGCAATGGTTCTATTATTATAGCCATGATTATGAAAAACACATTCAGCCAACTTTTTGTGTTGAACAATCTTTTCTGCCACACCACATCACAGGGACTGTAAAATAAGAGGTCACTTTGAGTTTGGACATCTTAAAAAGTCCAGAAAAACATAACATCTTTTAATACCATGTTCCATTTAAAATCCTGTTTCCTTTAATAATATCTTTATCTTTGACCTGTGATATAAAGAGGAGTGTACAGTAGTAGTGTTCATCAGCCTCCATTGATGCTATGACCAGATTTGGATAGATTTTAACACTGTGTTTTTGACCTTTCCCTGTTACAGGTCAAAGTGAGGACATCAGTTCTCATATACGGGTTGTAGAATTGCAGCATGACCCCGCCGGCTCCCTCGGTCTCAGCATTGCAGGGGGAATAGGTAGCTCCATTGGGGATGTGGCCGTCATGATTGCCAACATGACACCTGGAGGACCGGCAGAAAAGAGTCATAAACTAAAGGTAGATAACTGTAAATGTAATTGACGAAACTTTTCATATGGTTTACTAAAGCCTGATAATTCTCAAAGTACCTGTGCAGATCATGCATTCTTTGTTTCTTTTGCTTGAGTTTCTATTTCGCTAGATATTAGCATCATCAGTAAGGGATAAGTTTAATATTGATGTCCCGTCATAAGGTTTATGTTCATTTGTGCTGTGATACCTGTTGAAGATCAGATAAGATCTGTTTGTTATGTGTATGATTTAATTGTTGTATTTAAGATAGGATCTATATGAAGCTGTACGATTTGTTGTAGATTGGAGATAAGATTTTACAGATCAACGACCAGGTAACTGACGGCCTGAGCCATGATGAGGTTGTCCAGCTGCTGAAGACACCAGGTGTAGTCAAACTACAAGTCCAGCATGGTACGCAACATCCTCTGGAACTTAGTGTTCAGTCACATTTAATCCAAGGCCATCAGTAGTCTCTTGTTGATAAAAATGGGGAGGATTATAGGATTGTACCATAATCTTCATAAGTGAACAGTTATATATTTGTATATTCACCATGTGTGTAGGAATGAACAGATTCCAGAATTTGTTTACAGGAAATGAAAGTATGAAGTAAGTTGGAAATCACAGTTACATAGGATCCTGGGAAAAGCCCGAAACGGGGGAACCCAGAGCACACTTCTTTAGGGATTTTTTTGGGGTGGTTTCCTTTGTTTTACATGATACATTTTAAACCAACTGTTTTACTCCTTGATGGGATGGACATCGGTTTGTTACACCATGTTATATCTACAATGGTCACAACTTCCAGCTTACAATGTATGTCTTGAAGAAAGACAAGGGAGATAAGTTATCTTTTGTCAAGAATATGTAAGGGAGATAAATCATACGTATACATGGTCAATTATGTTAGGGAGATAAAATATATGTGGTCAATATAATAAGTAAGGGAGATATATCTATCGATAATAAGTAAGGGAGATAATTCGTACACTACCTCTGTTCACAGGTGAGGAGAAGCGAGTAAGTGTGAGTGGCCATCCCTCTCGCCAGGTTAGCATGGATATGTCACAGGAAATAGCTAACACCCAGCTGGTACCTACCACCACAGACAGCGTGTTTGATGGGGAAGAAGACGGGTCAGTACTCCAGAAAATCTGGGCTTAACTTAGTCATTTATACCTTATTGAGTTAATACCACTTAAATACCATATGATTTAAACCAATTTAAAGTTATAATACATAACAAGGTCACTGATTAACTGAATTTGTAGTGTGGCTTATTTTATAGTAATAAGATACTTTGATGACATATCTTGTGCCAGATTCAACACAGATGTATGGTGCCTAAACTTTCAAGGCATATATCACAAGGTCTTAATCACAAATGTCTGGTGCCCAATTTTCTGGATATACATCTCAAGGTCTTTGTCAGAAATGTCTGGTGCCCGACTTACAAGACATTTATCTTAAGGTTTAAGACCATATCTTGTTCTTGAAATCATATCATTTTTGCAGAACTAATTTCAATTTCTCTTCGTTATGACAGTGCCCCTCCACAGCAGAAAGTCATCACTTTAGTGCGAGGAGGAGATGGATTGGGCTTCTCCATCGTGGGTGGTCACGGAAGCCCGCACGGTGACCTTCCTATCTATGTCAAAAACGTGTTCGCGAAAGGTGCAGCAGCAGAAGACGGAAATCTCAAACGAGGGGATCAAATCCTCGTAGTGAACGGAGAGAGCCTGGAGGGCTGCACTCACGAACAGGCCGTGGTTATACTCAAAAACGCCAAGGGAAATGTTGTCATGACGATCCTTACATCATAGCAACATTGAGGATTGTTAACATATTCTTGTTCAAAAAGATTTGTTTTACCAAAAACATTGTATGCCCCATTCCTAATTGTACAGTGTGATATGTTTAGAACATTTTTTTTTTTCAAATCAAGTAGGTACAGTATCATCAGTGAATGTCGGAGATAACAAGAGTGAAAGGACACTGTTTCGCAGTATTCATTATGATGATGCATACTTTTTTGTCTTGGAATGTGGTACATTTTATTGGTTGAAAACCTTACCTATGTTACCCTGTATAAACAAAACTAAGAATTTGATGTTTTAAATTATGATTTTGTACAGCATTTTCACTTGTCAAAAATTGTTTTTATTATTGCACGAATTTCTATATTTACCAAACAAATGATGATGTTCAAAAACGTTGATGATATGTCGCATTGTAGATACAATAATGGTCTGATGAATCGCTTGAAGTTGGTTCAAAGTACAAACAACATAATGTGAGGAGAAGTTACAAAACCCTGTCTGAATAAACAAAGTCATTGTTGTCACTATGAAAACTCTCCAGATAGACGTGTATGCCCCCACCACCAACGTGTCTGTCAATCACATTCAGGATAACACCTCTTACACTTACAGATTGAATACAACTAGACTTGATCACTTTCTTCACATTAAGACATTAAGAGATACCCGGGGTAGTGTAAAAAGACTGCAAACACAGGGTCAAAGTTCATCAGTTCTTGTGTGATAATCATATGCGATCCTTGCTATTGTATTATATTGTACTATTTTTTACAACTTTGGGAAAGGGATTTTGTTGCACATTGTCAATGTATGTTTTGGTTGTGGTGATAGTAGGCTCTGCTAATTACTTCTCACAAATCAATTATGCAATTTATATTTGAAAATATTGACATTTTTTTTCACCCATTATATGTAAATATGTTTATAATGTGTATGCCTTAATTATAATGTGTTAGTTATAAGTTGATCTACCAGGCATTCCCGTAGAGTTGTGTATAAATTTTATTTGTGTTACATTTCTATAATTCAGTTTGTTAGTTTTGATGTAGTGTATGTACAGTAGATCTACTTACATATAAAAGCGTCTTTTTATACAGTACATATATATACTAAAGAGTAAATACGCCACAGTTATATAACCCAGAGATTTATATAGTTTGATATCATAGGAGAGAGAAAGTATGTATATAAATCGCCAAGGACAACAAATTTACATAAATTTATAGCAAGCAGGACACTGGAGAGTTCCATTGTGGTTTGCAGTACAGTATATACAGTAACCTCCCCTTAATTATATTTTGGCTATAACTTGAGCATGACGGCTAACCCTTTCACCCCTATGTAACTTTTATAAACTCTACAAGTCATTGATCTGGATAAGTCCATTATGGTATATAGTGGTGAAAGGGTTAAGGAACCACATATTGGTTGTAAGAGCAACAAACTGATCAGCAGTCCAGGTTTAGAATCCTGGTCTGGCCCTGCTAACAATCATGTACCTTCATCAGAAAAAATGGCCATATTGTAAATAAACAAGAACTTTGTAAAAAAAAAACATCATATATAAATCTGATTGGTGATGTGCAAGTTTTTGATGTGTTAAAGGAACTATTTTCTCTGTTAAGTTATATATGAAAAGATTGAGTAGTGGGATATAGAAGTGTTTGGCATGCATACATCTCTTTAAAAACTACTCCTAAAGAATGGTTTAAATAAATTTAATTAACTTTGTAGACTTTTACAACTATTTCACTCATATTGGGCATATATACACTACCAAAAACGTATGCCAAAATGCTATTAAATGAACAATCCCTGTTTTAAGTGAATGGCTACTGACGAAGTTGTTAACAATATGCCTGTGGCTGTGTGATAAGTGTATGCAGAAAAACCTACTTATAGTGAACCTGTGTAATATGACCCTTGGGTACTCCAACATCATGTTTCATCTGAAATAATGCTGTTTTCCCACTATGAAAACTACCAAATTAATGATTTTGTATTCTGAATGCTTGTCTAATCTGACCATTTTGTTTTCCACAGAGTGTCAGATTAGACAGGTTTCACTGTAGTAGTGCAAACAAAAATATGTACTGTAGAAGTATACATACAAAAATATGTATCATTTTTATCACTAACAAAATAATTGTACATTCATGTTGTACATTCTACTTCTATGATCTTGTACAAACACTTATTACGTGATCTTGTACGATATCACAAACTGCTTGCCTGATCTTGTATTTTCAAATCAAATTCACATTTCTTTTTGTTGGTTTGCTTGTTTAAATATTTGAATGTTTTTCTTTCTGATCAAGGTTGTTTTTTAATATACACTGAAGTATGGCTGTGCATTTTATGTGTTACATTTTCATTGCAAATAGTCTCTATGAAGCCACTCTAATGTTGGTCAAGGAGTGTATTAGATTGACAGACCCGCATGCATCAGTCAGTGCTGACCGGGTGACCGACTACAAGGCACTGGTCAGCACTGACCGGATGACCAACTACAAGGCACTGGTCAGCACTGACCGGATGACCAACTACAAGGCACTGGTCAGCACTGACCGGATGACCGACTACAAGGCACTGGTCAGTGGTGACCGACTACAAGGCACTGGCATTGCTGCTACACCTTTCACAGGTGTGTTTGATACTAGACATACACTGGTAGCTAGCTGCCCTTTAAACACCACTTCTGATACACTGTTAAGCTGTGTAAGCCTGTTGTTTTTGTCTTATACAGTAGTTTCATTTTTTTGACTGATTTCTCTGGATGACCAGAGCTTGTTCCCATGTTGTCTTCTTTATTACAATCAAAATTTGTCATTGTGCTTGCAAGTGTGAACATATCTGAAGTTTTACCATATCAAATAGTAATTACAAGCTTATACAAATATTGTTTACCAAAAATTCTTATTGTATTAGTCTACATAGAATTTACACTCACAATAACTCAAATAAACTTATTTAATCTATCTGCTGTTTTGTTTGGTTTCTAGATCACTTGACCATGGGTCATTAGTGACCTTATACCATGGCACATTGTCAGATCATCTATCAACTGTCTTTATACAACATAGATGTTAAAACTTCTTTTTTAGATTGACATTTCATATGTTCAAAACACATATGAGAAAGAATCCTGTTAAGTTTCCCCAATTTAACCAACTCCTTCATTTATCTACCGCGGTATGTATACATCACTTTAGAAGAATTGCATGTGTTGGTTTCGATGGTACAATGTACTAAAAAACTGGTCTAGACTGCAAGCTGCAGAAAGACTCTTGGGAATCTGATATAAAGTTCATGAGTTCCAGGGTTCCACATCCAGTCATCATGCTGGGAGCACATCCGATAGTCATACCATCTGTATGGACAAATAAGTTTGTGGATCTATAGTCTTCATTAGTAATCCACAGCAACCAGTCATCATAAATATTACATGGTAAGGAGACTAGCTTCAAACATCATATACAGAAAAGACTATTTACATGGGAAAATCCTGTCCCACCAACAACCAAATAATATAGATTTTTGAAATACAAGAATGTGTTGATGGAACTACGGAATTAGCCTAGCCTAGTCCCTGATGGGAACACATGTCTGTGACTAAACGTATCTGTATAGCAACAGTATTTTTAGCTCACCTGGTCCGTCGTCAACATTTCCTTTAAAAAGCTACTTGTCCAGAACAGCTGAATGGATTTTGACCAAATCTTAAGTTCTTTAGTATTGTTGGGCAACCGGGACGTACTATTTCACATGCGTTTAGTAAACATCTGCAAAGCGATATTTCCGGGTGGAGCCAGTTAAGTCAGTGAAATAATATCAAAAACAACAAACAATGTAATGAAAGCTGATGTGGAAGCTGAAACCAATAATATTCATACCATTACTTAAAACAATGTAAACTAATAAACGAGTCGGAAGTATTGAATTAAGCGCCTTGAAGAAAGGAAGAACAGGTGCATAGCGATGTTACCGCGGAACGCTTGCACGTATATATATAGCGTGTATATGTTCTTACAGAAATGATAATAAAATAGACCAATACTGGCTAAGTTAGGGAGATGAAATCAAAGGGAAAACGCGGCAAACATAAACTGACAAAGAAAGAAGGAATAAATAAAAGACGGTGTTGAAGGAAAAGAACTTGACCCAACGGATGATCACTGGAGATTGTTATTAGCTCCAGAAACACAAATAACTCATAGGTACGCATACGTTATAATTTAGTGATATTGTATCGCTAATTTTAACAAATGCAAAAATAGTAGTTATTTGGGGTGTTAATGGAACTCATGATAACCGTAATTGAGGAAGTTATGAACATTCTACAAATCACTAGTTGGAGTTGTGTGTTAGCGAACCGGTTTAGCTAGTATGAGACGTGTATGACCGAAACGCATTCAAATAGAACTTCAGAGACTTCTTTAACTCCAGAATGTGTCGCTTACCATAGTGTACATAGTGGCTATAAACGGACAATGGAAGGGTAGTAAACTACTAATTTGCTATCCTCAACAGCATTAACCTTGGAGAAAATGAATTTTAAGGTCATTTGGAAATCCTCAGTTAACGTTGCTGGCAGCGGGTTAGTGAATTTGTTTCGCTACCTCTACACGTCTGGAACTATATATCAGGAATTTTAATTGTACAGAACTTTCACTTTTAAATCAACACACTAAAAGCGTCAGTGTGAACTTTTAACTTTAAAGACTTGTCACCAACAAATATGCGCATACCATAAAGTATCAATGACAACAAGATATAGGACAGTCTCACAAGTCGAAGACTTACAACGACTGGAACAACAGTGGAAATAATGTCCTGACAGACAACTCGAAGTACAGCCGTCGATGATCAAACGCCGTTGATTACAGCTCGGTCTCCGATATAAGAACATGTAGATGATCTCTTGCCAAGAGTCTGTGTGAAACTTCACCTTCCTCCGTCAATATTGACGATTACGGAATTATGGTCTCGTGCTGTAGAGCGTTATATATATATACTGCCGTAAATGGTGATCTACCTCCATCTCAACGCGTACGCTTGACAAGTTTTGACTTTCGTCATGAAGAATATCTCTTGGGATCGTGGATGATCACCTCTGGGGAAACGAAAGACGTATTCTGGTTCAAAATTTAAGAATAATTTGAACGATGCGTTAAATTAAGAAATAATTTTGTTTGGCAAATTCACAATTTTTCGTGGAACACAAACACTTTAAGATACATGTAGATGCAAAATTTTATTTCAAGTCAGCAAGAGATTTTGAGTTCAAATGTATATACATGTACCTGTTGTCACTATCGTAATGTAATTGAACATGTATATTGGTTTACGTTTTCCGAATTTAAAGTAGATAGGTGGACATGATTGTATGATGTCATAGAGTGCAAGGATCGAACAAAGCGTTCTAAGTTATTCCAACAATGAAGAGTAGAAGGTATAAAAGAATAGTTAGTAATTATATAAGAGACAGTCTTAAAGGAGAAACCTTATAGTTATTATTGTTACGTAAAGCGTAACGGTTATTTTCTCCTGTTAAAGGCGGCAAAAGATTATTGAAGTAATCAGGAGTTACTTTATTATATGCTTCTTATACAACAGTTGAAGTTTCATCCTTTTTCTTCGATTAGATAAAGTTTCAAGACCAGTTTCGCAATATAAAGTATTGATAGGGGTATAAGAAGGAAGTCCTGATATAATGCGAGCAGCTTCACGTTGGGCTTTTTCTAACTTTTCATATTCAAATGTAGTGCAACCGTCCCACAACTCACAAGCATGTTCTAAAATAGGTAAAATAGAAGTCTTATAAATTATCAAAGAGCATCCCTACTTAATTAGTGTTTCAGTTTCCGTAAGACATTTTTTTTCATAACAGAAGTATAAATCCCATTGACATGATCCCCCATTTTGCATTTGAATTAAAATTAACCCATAAACGTTTATGATAATCCGTAACGTTTAAGACTTTCCCATCAAATTCTCAGTCTAAATCTTCGCCTATATCAGGGGGGTTCAGGATTAAAAACAACCAACTAGGTTTTGGACCAAGTATTTACGATCGCTAGGTCTCTATTTAAAGTTTCTTGAATTTCTAGACAAAATGATGATGTTTTTAATAATGACGTATCGTCTGCAAAAAGATGAGATGTTGAATAAATATAAGAAATAAAAGTGGTCCAATAATAGAGCCTTGTGGAACTCCTGCCTCAATAAGACATACAGAAGAATATGACCTATTTAAAAAGACCTTTTGATGTCTCTGAGACAAATGATTTTCTAACCATACTGAAATTCCGTACGATTTTAACTTCACCACAAGACCTCTATGCCAAACCCTACCAAAAGCTTTGGATATGTCACGAAATACAACAACAGCATGTTTCCCCCCAAATGCAATACATATTATGTGATAAATATCAATGAGTTGGTACGCTGAAGAATGGCCATGCATAAAACCCGACTGGTATTTGTAAAACAAAGAATTTTCTACAGAGTAGTTGTACAAATGTTTAAAAATCACTCTTTCAAACACTTTACCAACAGTCGACAGCAAAGAAATATATCTGTAGTTCGAAGGAGAATGTCTGTCACCTTTTTCAAACAACGGCATGATATTAGCTAGTCTCCATTTATTTGGATAAATCCCTGTTAAAAAGGACAGTGTTAACAGTATTTTGAATGTTGCGTTAAATTTAGAAATAATTTTGTTTGGCAGTTCACAGCTTTTACATTTTTAGATGTATGCACAACTTTATCAAATCCAGTAAGAGATTTTGAGCTCAAATTGTACTTATTGTCATTATTGTAATGTCATTCAAAATGTGTATTTGGACACGGAATTAGATTAAGTCCGTGCTTTGGAGAAGGCGTTGATAAGTTGTAATAGGTTGTGCCTAATCTCTTGCTTGTCTACTTTTGGCAATAAATATGTTTAAAATAAGCAGTATTTCTTACCATTTAAGTCTCTTAAACAGCGCTTCGTCGCAACAAGAAAGTAAAACAACAAATATCGTTTTAATTTGCAGATTTATCGCCGCGAAAAGGCGTTTCGTGGAAAGTCTTATTATGCTAATCGCGAAAAAGTGTTTATTTTTCGAAATGGAAGGGTTTTATTCGCTCTGTCGCGACAATAAAATGATGCCCGATAACTTAAAATGGCGCTTTTTCGTTTTGGTATGACAACAAAAGCGGCACCGCTTTGTTAAGTAAAATGGCAACTTTTCGCCTTTCTACGAAAATTGAAAGAGCGACAAAGCGTCGCTTAAAGAAATCAAAATGGCTTTTTTTTCTTTAGAGAGGTTACAAAGTTGTAAAGTGAAATAGCGCTTTTGCGCCTTTCCACAAAACGCGATAAGCGACAAAGTTTAAGAAAATAAACGGCGCCTTTTCGCTTTGTCATCGTGACAAAGTGAAAGGCCAAATAAAACTTTACTTTAAACATATTTATTGCCAATAAAATTGAACAAGGGATTGGGCACAAGTTATTACAACTTATCAAAGCCT